>JARFOD010020211.1:0-11010 GCA_031763545.1 Mopalia muscosa
TGTAGCTCCACTGACGTCATCATATCAACGCAAGAATAGCCTTCAGACGTAAACAATAAACACGTGGATATGGTAAAGTAGATCTGTACGAGTAACTTCCCTTTAAATGAACCACATTACGTGAGAGGTTATTTAAGGTACGGAAATGGCTGAGGATGTTGAGACATGAAGGACAACCCTGAACAGATCGGCTTCGTGTTGCCCCGCTGAGACCATCCAGGCAACACGAAGTTCCCTCCAAACTACTGTCCCAGCCTTGCACTTAATTTTGAGATAGTTTTGAAGCAGGCTACACGTTTCCGACCAGTAAATCAATAGAAGAGCTCTCCTTGCAAGTTGAAATTTCTTTCCAATTTATAAAATAGTTTTAACTAAATGGAAATCCATTGGTTGGAATCAGTGGATGAAGGAAATAGATTTGGTTCTATTCTAGAAACCTGTCGCGTTTACAAACCATCGGTAATCACATATAATGTTTTTTCCAGTTTAAAGTTTAAGTTGCTAGGCCATATGCTCTGCTTTAAGTATCCCATGACTTTCAACTGGCCAACAAAGCACAAACTGATTCAGAAATGACGGAGTAGGTAGATGTATTTTAGTTGAGGTTGTTTGCGTCAGTCGTATCCCATTGTAAGCTATCAATACAGACTTCGTTTCCTCTAACTGAGGGGAGTGTTCCACTAATTGCTTGGAGTTTTTTTGTACAAGAACATCCTTTTGGCCAAAGTCTGCAGTGATAATTGTCTTCTCTGTTTGCAGTAAAAGCAAGGTTTGTCTTTAGGACAGGCATTTATAAGGCCATCCCTCTTTTAAAACAATAATATAATTCCGGTTCTTTTCGATCCAGACTGGAATAAAGTTGGTATTCATCCAGCAAATAAGGTTTTTCGTTGAAGATATTCGAGGTTCCAGTATGAATTTCACATCTTCTAACAATTATTTTGTAGAAAAGCGGTTTTCCAAGGATTCATGTTTGATTATGTAAGGCTGTTTCTCTTTTAGCTTCCTTTCAACTATCGATAAATCAGATATAGCCTCAATGGCATCACTTATCGAAGAATGAAGTGACGTTTCTTCACATACGAAATTATTTGGTATTATTTTACATTGTCTTTTTCATATTTTCCACTATATTTGATAAGATTGTCAAGAAGATGTCCATCCTTGTTTAATTCTTTTGTTCACGTCATCTTTATTTAGTAGTTGTCCGACTTCCATAAATAATTTAACAGTTTTTCGTGGCATGTCCCGAAGTCTATGGCGTATGACATCTTGAGGTATCACATTTTAAAAATCCTGGTAATTTAAGGCTCGGAAAAAGTCCTTGAAATTCAGTATGAATTTCTTTCATTTCTCTAATTAAACATTTTGGGTCCCTGTGCCAGACAAACTTGATAACTTTGTTTAAAACAAAACCTGACATTTCTTCCTTGAATTAACTGTATATCTTTATTTATTTGTCAGATAAACAGATTTCATAGTTAAAGAGCGAACACATTTTTCCCAATTCACACTGTCACCCTTCTACATACGATGTGCCTGCTCCTCCGGATGGCATGGGTATCATCCGTTCCGGATTATAAATAGTTTCCAACACGATAACTGACTTATAATACCAGCATCCTCAGACTTGTATAGGCCTAAACATTCAGTCAGTCAAGACTTGAATAGAATAATAATGCGGAGTGATTTTACTCTGATTATATAATGCCTATAGGCCTAATCTGTGTAGATATAGGGTCTAGTCTACATATAATTATATTTGTCAATTTATGTTGATTAGATTATATTTATGTACATGTAGGCCTAGTATTGTGTTTTTTTTAACGCAGAACCTATTCAGGGACGAGGTTCAATCTAAACTCCATGGGCTATAAAAAAAATAAATGCTTCCACCTATAGGCTACATCCAGGTATCATTTACATGTAAATGTCACGTAGGCTATTCACATTACAGTCTGTCGTCATTGGCCGGATAAGAACGCGATAGTCAGTGATTTTTTACAGATTTGTATTTGTCGAAATACAGCAATACTAGATCTTTTTGAATCAGCGTGTAAAACGAGCGTTGAGTGATGTAACGTTTTTACTTTAGAGCTGTTAAATTATGTTACTCAAAACTAAGTCCGGCTGCGGCGATCTGATGGGGTTCTCGAGGCTCCTCACTCACCAGGTGGCGCTCATGTCGTAAGATGTTTAAAGTGCGGTTTGTTTCGAAGTTAAAAATAGAATAAGAGTCGTGTCCACTCGTGGGGCGCCGAGGCATGGCATGAAACATGACTTCATAGAAAGGTAAACCTTCCTTTTTTTTTTGTTTTTACATTTAGCACGTTCTAATTAAGCCCGTTTACTGTACGTCCATGCCGAATCTGCATGCAATGTTGTTGTTGCAAACACATCTCCTGCACGGCATTTTTTTGTTATATTTAATTTTCAGTGGAAATCAAAAGAACCGTACTTTGTGCACTTATATATGGTTTGTGGTATAATTACACAACTTAATTGTTACACCTTTATTGTAACTGACAGGGGAAACGATAATAATCATATGATAGGGGAAACGATAATAATCATATGATGACCCGTGTCCACAATTTCATTGTTTTCGGGTGAACGTGTTCGTAATTTCTACCAGTAGCTAGTCTACTTCAGCTTAAAGCATCTTCCATTTAGCACAATTAATAGGGCTAATTCCGCCGCCTTAGCTCTACTATCTCAACCCATGCATTTTGTAACCATCAAGTACCATCTAGCTTTTTAACGCTGACTGGGAACTTTGGGATAAACCCACACCATTACAGACTCACTGGAAGTGACGGAGGTGCTCTCCCTTTACAGCAAGCCAAAGGAGCATAAAAATTTGAAAATGGGCTATGTGGGTCAACATAAAATTTTACAATTTTATTCATTTAAAAATGATTAAACTTGTTAGAATCGTTCTAATTTGTTTGATGTCGGTGACTGGTATCTTTAAAAAGCAATTGGATTGATGTACAGCTGAACGGCATCAAAGTATAGTTCTGGTGCAGTTATACAGTTGGGATCTCTCTTGCTACGACCGCACAAAATACGCTGAAATAACGCGTATCACTACATGTAGACATTCAAGTTGGCACTAGGTTTATGACCAAGCGGACTGTATGTAAATCATGGAGGCCAGACTGCTTCCGGTTTTAATCAAATGCAACCCATTGTGAAAGTTAGAAATTGATCCGCCGCTATTGCCGGCTTCTTTAAACATTTATCTGATTTGTTTTGGATACAGAGGAAAAAATGCAATATTTCTTTTCAGATGCTTTTCAATCTTATTATTGCAAATGGAGATAATTTCAATGTGTCAAAACGACGATAAACTCAAATAAAACTTTATTTAAACGTCAGAAAAGAAGGAGTAAGATAATTGTGTTTTATGTATCTAAAAAAAATTGTAAGAACTGTATGATTTACCACCCGACAACCGCCTGGCTTGTATAAGTGTGTGATGGTAAATAAAATACGTTATTCACGCCATATAATTCTGTTTGTATTGTGCATATTTAAAAAGTGCCTATCACATACATTCCGATTCGAAAATAAACAATAAATGAAGAAATAATTTTTTTACTAAAAATATGGATTTTCCCCGATAGATATATACGCAGGAACAAAGACAGGTCGTGAAACCGGCATTCATTAGGCACATTTTTGAATTCTCATAATTTCGGTTATGATGCGCCCTCTGCAATATTGCCAGGAACCAATGACATATCATTTCACTGACCAATTACACCAGCCAGTAAATACACTCAGTCTCTTACAAACGGTAATACAAGTGTTAAAAAACGAGTCAGAAATTGATAGCTGCTTATTCAATACCAGTTTATATGCTCTCATCTATAGATAAATATATGTGTCAAACACTTTATAAATACGATTAAAAAAATAGACAGTTATTTAGTCAATTACACATTATATTTACTACCTCACTTACAAGCCACGCGACAGTCAGTGAATCCAATTGAGACAAGTCCGCCCGCCAAGTGTGTTACCCTGTTCCCATGCTCCCTTTTGACTCACAACGATTTTCAATCATTCAGAAAATGTAGTCGCGGCAGTAGATGCGAATACGTATCTTTATTGAGTTGTATATAAAGTCAATACAGCTACGACGTGCGGTTGTATCGAAACTTTAGAAATAAAGGCCTGCCCCTGAATAACATGTAACGTTAACTTGAATCCGTATTACCTTATTACCATGGGCAGACCTTTTTAACGAGTCTGGTACTGTTGAGAAATGAGTGTTTTTGACATGAAAATGGACGTCGAGTGGTCATTTTATGGGTCGGTCTAACCCAAAAGTGTTCAGGGAAGAGAACGAGATTGTTTCAGTCAGGTTAAGCCATGCAAATTTTTATATATTGGATGAAAAGTGCCGAATCATGGACTTCTGATATTTGTTAAGGTTAGGATGCTTCAAGTAGCATAGCTATCGCGGCAGAGAGATATATAATTTTTGGTCAAACTTGGCGGCCTCCGTCCACTGATCTGATGAAACAAACACTACAACTCTGTTTACTCCTATCTGTCTAGATTTCAGTTGAATTAATAACAGTTATCAATATGTTTGGCTTACAAGGTTTAAAGCCATACTCTGGGCTGCAATAAAATGCTATAGGTAAAACGAGCATCATTTCTTGTGTTCAATTATGCTCTCTTGTTTTCTAATCGAGCTATATAAATTATATAATTTGATCTTAAACAATGTGTAATGCACAAACAACAGTGATATTTATCGGCGCGGCCATGTCTAGGTAATTTTATTATTAAACAGAAGAGCTCAACAAATATGGACCAATCAAATATCTTCTTTTTTTTTCAAAAAAGGTATCTCACGAGACCTGTAGAGTCGACTGTTTAAACCTTTGGCAGTTGACACCAATGACACATATAGGTCATTGGTTTACACAAGTTATCAACCCGTAACGCACAAGAGTGTTAGTCGCGTGACGTCATGGACAAGGCGGCCACGCCCAAAATGTCAGCCGCCAGCGTCGTAGGAAGGTATATACCTGTAACGCTTGGGTTATTTTATAAAATGGAGAAATGATCAATTGATGCCATATTTAAGTATCTTCAATGGTAACCTTTCAAGGAATATAGAAGTTATTTCAGCCCGGAGTATCGCTTTAACACAAGCAATACGAGCCGGATTTGTTTTATCTTCCTTTAAAATAGACTTGGATTAACAAACATGGAAGTCTCTTTCGCTCATACAAAACCATAGAAGGCTATTGAAACTTTTGTTGCACATATGTGAAATAATAGTAGCTAATTATACAACTAATTTTTTCTCAATAGAAGCCTTACAAAAATGCTTTCTCAATAGAGATTTCGCATCATAGTTGGCTAGTACGCCCCTACCTAGACTTTGACGTATAGCCTTTATATAAGTAATGATCACACTGAACAGGAAAGTAGATTAATTAAATTCGATTAATCATCCCATGTTCTAGATAAATTCCCAGAGACCAGTTTCTAAGCAGATCTTAATCTCGGGTTGTGTTATGGCTGTATATAACATATACATATGTCTCGAGTTTATTTTGTTTGTTTGTTTGATTGGGGTTTAACGTCATACTCAAGGGTATTTCACTTGCATTCATAACAACAGGACACAATACAGAAACCTAAACAGACCCGCTTCCTGTTCTCCTTTAGCTCAGAGAGCACCGGGGCAACATAAAGTTCCCTCCAAGCACCCGCTATAAATCTCGCGAGAAGGTAACGAACATTAACATGGTATAATGATAAATATGTTATCAATAAGATATTCGGTATATTAGAAATAAATCAGTCTTCAAACTGGTATTTGAGCTAAGAGAATCAGTGTTACATAAAAGCAAATTTCGCTTTAACCAGTAGGTCATTTATAATTTATTTTTCACCTGAAGGCAATAATGGTTCTTTGTGAGAGAGAACTACACATTTAAGGTACACGATTTTGATATTCCCGTATGACTAGACTAGTAGACTAGAGCAAGGTTAGGGAATTTCAGGATATTGGTGCTAACGATGGCTGGTTTATATGAAATACAGACGACAAACTAACAGAAATGGCTATTACCGATACTTTATGCCACTAGGCACATAATAACCCGATTTTGAGGCCAGGATTTATCGAAGGGATTGGGCCTGCCACCTTCCAGCATGATGAGGCGTCGCGTTATGACGTTGTTACCTGACATATAACATGGCCCAGAGAACATGAGGAAGGTAAGACGTCATTTAGGGCTAGGTCACGTTAAGGTACTCGTAACATGTAACATGCTGTTATTTACGTCACCAGCACTCCAAATTGCGGTATTACAATAGCAAATGGGATCACTTTAAATCTTTTTCTATAATTCAAAATGGAGATTTCCTCAATTCGCCAGCAGCTTTATAACACCAAAGAGCAAAAATTAAAATAAATAAATGAAGAAAAAATTGATATTCCATCAGAATGTCTTGTTGATCTGTCCAAGTTGATTTCCAAATATATGCATGCTTGGTATATATTTTGAATAAATGAAGAGAGAAAATTAGCTTGTCTCCATATAGATGAATAGTTGTGTATCTCTGGTGTAGTAGATCATACCACGGTTAACCTTAATCTTAGCCTGTTAATAATACAGATATACGGTTCAGGTATCTTTTGCTAACCCACCGTTTTTCTTTCTTCCAGCCGTAACTTAGACTTGAAATTTTAGTAAATAGTCCAGAAACTTCTACTTTTTCTGCAGGTTTATCCAATAATAGGACACAGATATTATTCGATTGGGATATTAAACCTGATATAGGCCGGTATTAAAGTTTTCTTAATTCACGATTTAGCCCTACTTCAACTCCCACTTTTAGTGCAATTACACGAATGGAAGCGCTCAAACTCAAGGTTTAGGGCGTTAAAACTCGATCTTTACCTAACTTATGACGACGTTTAAACATCTGGTTAAACACGGCTCTTTTGATATATGGATAAACTTCTCTAGGTTATCAAATTGTGTTTATCTCAATTCGGGTAACACGAATCAAGGATTATTCTGATAATGTAGATTGCATCGTATCATGTTTGGCGTCGTCTTCACCGAGTGGAAATGGAGTTCCTACAAGAACTGAAAAGTGAAAAGGCGGTACTTCAATACAAAGAGAATACACAGTTGCTATCTAATTTACTGTGATCGTTTCATTCGTATGTCTTATTTGTCTTTTTAAAGATGCTGCAGTGTAAGACGATTCCAGATATATATATATATATATATATATATATATATATATATGTGTGTGTTATCTTGCTCACAGTGATATGTACTTCAAAAACACAACAAGGACACCAGACCACTTACCTGTACACAACAAAGTATGATCTACTGAAGATAGGCATACTTTACAACTCTGACTGATAGGCTACTGTGATCGTACAATTGTCTATGATCTACTGCAGATAGGCATACTTTACAACTCTGACTGATACTGTGATCGTACAATTGTCTATGATCTACTGAAGATAGGCATACTTTACAACTTTGACTATACTGTGATCGTACAATTGTCTATGATCTACTGCAGATAGGCATACTTGACAACTTTGACTCATACTGTGATCGTACAATTGTCTATGATCTACTGCAGATAGGAATACTTTACAACTTTGACACATACTGTGATCGTACAATTGTCTATGATCTTCTGCAGATAGGCATACTTTACAACTTTGACTCATACTGTGATGTACAATTGTCTATGATCTATTGCAAATAGACATACTTTTACACATTTGGCTCATACTGAGGGATGTTTTTTTTTTTTCTCAGAAATGTTGCAAAAAATATTTCAACCATAATGTTGAACATACATGAATAAATTGTTGCCCCATTTTCAGTGAATTATATAACGTCATTTAGTTATTGCTATTTTACCAGGGTATCTCTTACATCCACCGCTCCATATAACAGACATGTATTCCAGATAACAGTGCTGAAATGGTTTCGTGTCATACATGCACAGACACAGCTATATATTACACTTCACTTTATCGATAAACATCTTCAAAATATCTCCTTTTTTCTCTAGAAAGTATTTGTTAAGAGGGATTGTAAATCAGCACAATTATTGTACTTTTTGTTAAAAGAATAGCGTTGGTACCGTATAAAGATATTCGGTTCTCACTTAAAATACCAACACATTAGTACAAAACTTACACGCACCATGCAGTACACATGGACATATCTCAAAGCCATACAAAACACTGTCATTCTGCCTATCTTGTGTCGATATTTTGCCAATATTTGAAACACGTATTTATTTGCTAAGCACTTGCACTGGTGATGTAAATATATTGCATATGGAGACATCTGTGCGTTGGGCGCCAGATGTCCACGAAGGCATTTTCCTTCGTTTATTAAAAGATTGTTCAGCATTGATTTTGTGTATCACAAGAAGTACACGTGGACATTCACCTACGGTTAACACGGAAAATTTTATCAGTCTGTGTTGTCGGTCCCATTTGAAGGTTGACAAAGGGAGATAACTCGGCTTTCATTGTGTGTTTCGTGATGCTTGACCAGTTAGACGAGTCGTGAGAAGGTCGCAATCCATTTTATCAGCTAGATCGATATAAAGTGTCGTTTGTAGAGATTTTCGTGTATTTGTCACATGATTCAAATAGCTCTTGACAATGATCTGGTTGATTAACATGTTTTCACTTGAGTCTTTCTCAGAAATTCCACATTTGAGCTTACTACTGTGTCTCGGTAATTCAGCATTTGCAATATAGAATTACACCCTCAAGCAGGCTAACTCTAGTTGTCAACAAACAATTATAGGCTTACGTTTCTATTCATAGATAGTATTCATTCTAACTAACATCTATGAAGAGAAACTTTGTATAGAAGTTACACAGTTTCTGTTGAAACTGTTATTTTCCCAAATTCCTAGTCAACCTACTTGGCAATAAATTTTTGATATAGGCTACTGGGCTACGAAATTTACCGCTTCTCGAGCTACTGTGAGACAACGGAAAATGGAGGCAGGCATTTATTGCTGGCGATTCGACTGCGGGTCGCGTGTTCGATTCCCTTACGGGTTTCAACCTGTAAATTTTTTTGAACTAGAATCTGTTCAAACTAAGAAAGCGTTATCTTAAATAACGAAGTTACTGATATATAAATAGCGCTACTTATTTGCTCAAAAAGCCGATATGGCTGTTTTGTGGATGGTATAACATTAAAAATCCCCATTGTATATATATCCTGTCACGGGGTTTGTGAGAGGCAAACTATTTTCCAGCTCAGGGATGCTCGTCGAAATTTTTGGCAACGACTTTTTATTCGCGCTCCAAATTGGTTTACTTGCTATAAATTAGCCTTATATGACGTCTTACCTTCCACATTTTTTTGTGGCCATTGTACGAAAATTGTACGAAATAACCTAAGAGAGATCCTAAACCTCGGAATCCGGCTGATAATATTTGTGTTTTAGCCTCGAAGAAGATTAGACTTTGATTGATTCAGTTTATCAGCCTAAAAATTGTAAAGCTGTGTCATTTTTCTAGTTTTCAATTATTCTTTTACGCCTCAATTAAACTTTTTTCGCTCAAATGACGTCGCAATAGCCGAAATGGTCGCGAAGGTATGGTGGACAACACTGCCAGTGTACCATATAAACCATACGTTGAGACCATTCCACTATGAGGGTGAATTGACAATTTCAAAACGGCATGAATAAACAAATCTGCACAGTGTTTTTTCACTCAGCTAAGGACAACAGGCCATAGACGTCTTACTTTGGTATGAGACTTTATTTTCGGAACTATTTAAATCAACATGTATGTGATTTTCATTTTCAGTAGTTGATGTTCATAACATATTCGCCGAGGCGAATTACAGCCCTAGTCACAACCTGTCTATTAGGTTGTTTTTTTTTAAATTATTTTTATAGGCAAAATGTCCTTCTCTTTGACCTCTCAAAATTAGACAGATTACTCCGGGCGAGCTAGATGTTTTCGTTCTTTGGATATTATTGACACTCTACCAACGTTTCCGGTTCGTGAACTGTTTGCTGTCTCGGTCAATTTCTCCACGTTTTACAACAGTTATGGAACTCACATTCCACGACAAAATGGTAACTCCCAAACAAGTGAATTGCACAGTGTATTTTACCAACATTTTTAAGACAAAAAGCTCGCTTAACTGCATCAAAAAGTTGTAAGAAAATGACAAATCGAGTGCTGCTATTTTTGGTAATCTGGTTACCAAATCGCTTCACTGGGGGCTAGTTGCACGAAGGCGTTAGTCGTTAACACTGGATTAAATCACTATAACTGGTAAAGAGATACGCCTTCAAAATGATGTGACGTCTTATAACAGTCTAAAGTTTATATGGCTTCGAGCAACCGGCCCCTATAGACGATTCCAAATAACGTCATTGGTCGAAACGTTGTATGTATTGAATAATTTTTTTTTTTTTTTCTGAAAAATTTTCTGAACAGGTATATGTTCTAACTAAGAAAGTGTTATTCCAAAATAACGAAAATACTGTTGTATGTATTATCTGGGATTACAATATTTCTTATATTAAAGAGTGAAATCAAGTAATTTTTGTTCAACACACTGTTTTCTTCGCTTGCAAACTGATGAAGCATCTCGCCAGTTCATGCGCTCAGCGACAGAGTTCGTTATTTTATCGGCAATTCAAGTTAAAGCTTGTCGTTACATATCCCTGTATATTTTAATCCCAGATATTAGCATCTGATACTGTTTTGGAATTTACGCATGTCGAACAAGATGTGAATTATTGACGGGTATTCAAGGGCGTAGACAATATACCATCGTCTTCTGGTACCGCGAAAATGACAGTCCTTACCAAGAAAAGAAATCTATGGGGGACAATCGTAAAGTAATCTACTTCAAACTTTTCACCGTTCCAATCGATGAAATCGCCTCCTTGGCTTTACTCAGTTTTGTTGATTGACAAAAAGTTCCAGAAACCTGCGAA
>JARFOD010020222.1:0-11010 GCA_031763545.1 Mopalia muscosa
GTTGTCCAAGTCAACTTGTCACTAAAGATAATGCCTAGGAATTTGATTTCATTGACTACAGCTAACTGAGTGTCACCTCAAAAAATGGGGGATATTTGGGTACGTTTGTTGCTTGGACTTATAATCATAACTTTTGTTTTAGACAGGTTTCAGGATAACCTATTTGCAGATAACCAGTGAGATATTCCCACTAGCACTTGAGTGATTATATCTGTGATTATATGTTTTACTCTGGCGAAAGAAAGAGAAGAGGTAGAGACAGAAGTATCGTCAGCAAAGAGAGTAAACTTAAGAAAGTTAGAAGAGGCCATTATATCGTTTATGTAAATAAGGAAGAGGATTGGTCCCAAGATGATTGTGTGGAGACATATATTATGTATTAGTTACATTGTAAGTCGTATTATACAGTGGTTCCTAATTAATTGATTATTTTATAACAAATTGAATGCCAAAAGTTGTATTTGTTACCAAAAGCGAGAACAGTATTGTGACAATATTTGTAAATGCACATCGCCTTTTGTTGTTTTCATACTGATAGATGTTTTGTTTGTAAAAGTGAATTATCACAATAACTTAAAGACCTTATATAGGATGAAAAATATAATATGTATTTTTCCATGTTTGTTACGCTTTTGAATTAATAAAACAAAATAAAATGATCAAACCACACAACTGTCTCTCATCCTCTATACTATTCTATAGGTTCCATAAAAATGAAATACCATGAAATGATACGAAATTGTGTTTATCTTTGAAAATCGGCTAATTTTCCCCATATGAAAAGTATTCTTGTGTACAACCAAACATCAATTGAAGTCTTAAAGAGAAATCAATAAACTCATACAAGCATTGGTTGGTACCTGGAGACACATTTGTGAGTGAACGATGTTAAGTGAGAAAGCAAAACAGTGCTATACAGAACTATGGTTCTTTACATATCTCTATTGAAAGGTTTTGTTTAGAACCCATAAAGAAGTGTTCCAAAGAGGACCAGACGGAGTTTTTCACTATTAGCTGAAGAACTCTTTATAGTTCTAAATAGAACCTTGTGAGATGTGGTGTGGAACCGTTAATGGCTACATATATAACCGCTTGAAAGGGTTCTACATGGAACGGTATTGAGAGGGTTCTATATGGAACTGTTTTGAAAGGGTTCTATATAGAACCATACACTGAAGAACCCTTCATAGTTCGATATAGAACCTTTTAAAGAATATTATATGGTTCGGAATGGAACCCTTCATAGTTCAATATACTATGCTTTATAGAACTAATTCCAAAAGGTTCGATACAGACCCACAAAGGGTTCCTCCACAGCCATAAGCGGAAGAGACCTTATTATATGGTTAGGAGTGGAACCCTTCATAGTTCAATATAGGATCGTTTTAAAACGGTTCTTTATAGAACCAATTCAAAAAGGTTCCATACAGACCCACAAAGGGTTCCCCCACAGCCATAACCTGAAGAACCCTTATTATATGGTTCGGAATGGAACCCTTCATAGTTCAATATAGAACCCTTTTAAAACGGTTCTTTATAGAACCAATTCAAAAAAGGTACCATACAGAACCATAAGGGTTCCTCCACAGCCATGAGCTGAAGAACTGAAGAACTATTTGTACTTAGAGTGTAGCGACACGATGCACAGGTTTTTCGTTTGCTTTGTGTCATTACAAAAGCAATATAGATTTAAACAGAAGCCTATCAGCGAAACTCGGCTCTTATCAAATATCACCAATCCACACTTTTTCATTTTTTACGGCAAATTTTCAAATTAATGAAACAACAAAACAATTTCATTTTGTTAAGAAATAAAACAAATCTTTAATAACGGTTGCTGATCATTTGAATCGTTGTAAGAATATTTAATATGTGTACAATTAGCTACATATTTGTTGTATAATTAACATAATTTGACTTTTTAACATTAAACTAGACCGAAAACAAAAGCATATCAGTGTACATTGTTTGCTGAATAAGTGTTATATATACTAATTAAAATTGGTTCAGTACTGTTATACGGTACCGAAAGCTTCATAGGGAGCAGACACATGCAGACAGCGGAAGTGCCTGCAGAGAACGGACATAAACATAGAATTGTATTGATATGTTATTACAAAACTACCTCCATCGTCAACTTATTGAAGAACCCTTCATCTTCAGTGAGTGAATTCGTTTGTTAACCCCACTGGTTCAGGTCAATACCGGAAATGGTTTCACACGACACTTTGGGATTGCTGCAAAGTAAAATGAAATATTTGTTAGGTTTCAATAGGCCTTTAGAATTTGATATGTACCCATTGAGGTGTAACATTGGCTTATCATTTAGCGTAAGTAAAACACCACGTGACGTTAACGATAGCACATTGGATGACTTCCCGAAAAGCCAATGGTGACATTGCGTATTGGTGAACTCTGCGTATCATACGAATGTAAGGGTTTGTCGGTTAATTGAAACAGGTTTCTAGCCAAATCTTGTGTCGTTTCCCGGACATCTGTATTATTGCATGGCCATACATGTAAATGTTGTTTCGTTTTGATAACCTGTCATATACAAGCCGTTGTCTATTGTGTATTCTCAACACTGTAGGAACCACCAGAGAACAATTCTTGTGAATACACGGGTTTACAGTTTGCCATATGTTTGCATTCCAAACGAAAGTTGCCTCGCTTTGAGCTTGACCAAATTGACCATATATGGTAAAAAGTTTGCCATATGGTTCGCGCTCCAAACGGAAGTAGGCCTGGCTTATTTTCGGAACCGCAAACTCTTCTACCCCGCTTCCAAATCAGAGAGGGTGACAAGCCCTCCCACAAAATAAATTAATAATTATAAGTTTGAGTGCTCAAACTATTGCATATGTAATATACCATATATGTGTATATATTTGTGGACAGAATGAATACCCAGGATGACATATTTGTAAACGCGGTGAAAATCCAATTATTATTTCTGAAAATATTGCAAAATGAGTAAATGTCAACAGAGTCAAATAGACTGTATTTGTCATTGTGCAATAAAGATAAGACTCAATGAATTGTTTGCCCGAGCTGAATAGTCCTTGAACTAGTAAACCTTGTCTCATTTTTGTTTAATTTTGATTAAAACGATCCCATTGAATTGTTGTGTCTATCCCACCTTGGGAAGACATCTAAAAATGTTCGTTTGTTTGTTTGATTGGGGCTTAACGTCGTACTCAAGGGTATTTCGCTTACATGACGACGTGCCAGCCCAATGGATGAAGGAAACCACCCTCGACACCACTGGCAACAAACAAAGATAGGACGGGACAACAAAGGAGGACAACAACAGGACGCAATACAGACGCCACACACAGATCGGCTTCCTCTTCCCCTTTAGCTCTGAGGGCACCAGGGCAACATTAAGCTCCCTCGAACCAGCCGCTCTAAAAAATGAGGCAAAGCTTACTAGATCGCATTGCGCCCTTAACAATAGTACAAATTTGAAATTTTTAACATGAATAGTTTTTTTTAAATACGCCTTAAACTCTGCTTTAAAACTGTAGTGCCAGAAATAGGAATTAAAGTTTTGCAGCTTGACTATATGATCATGGGAAAAGTAAATTATACACTCAAATTTTGTAATTAGAATTTTTTTCATCGACATATAGTTTGGATACCTAACTTACAAGCGATAATAAGTTTGGCTCATTTTGAGCCCAAGGAATCCAGCAAGACCTTTAAAAATGTAACCAGTTACCTTGAAGAGACTTTGTCGAAGACATCGGCCTGTACATTTGACAGATCGGTATTGTCGCAAATAATCTTAGCCAGACTGGTTTTCCTGATCTCGTTCAATTGATCTGAATAACATAATAAAATATATCATAATGAATTGGGTTGGCTATTGCATGAAAATAACATGTCCTTGAAACTCACACCAGAATTTGACATTTAACAGTGATGCATTTTGTGTTTTTGCCAAAGCTATTACCTATAGTATTATTGCATCGGAAAAAAAAACAATAAAAACCCTACTTTTTTTGGTTCGTCCTGAAGACAAGCTTTCCTGCTTATGCTTTTTAAATATTTTCATTTTAATTTGTTTGTCGAAATAAAATCAATTTAGTGTTCATGCTTATTGGACAAAAAAGTGCTCATAAAAATTTATTGAATCTTTCATTAGTTTGGTAGGGAAGTTAATATTTGAACCCAGTCGTAGATACTGGAAGCTCTTGTGTTTTTGTCTTACCTATTGGAAATTTGACATGAGGGTTATCGTTCTCATAGTAAAACCTGTCGGTAAACTTCAGAATCAAGAATTGAATACCAACAATACAAGCTCCAGTTGGGCCAAGAGCCCTGCCTTGAAGTGGGATCTCAGTAACAATACCTGTCCACAAATCAATGTCATGGGGATGTCTGAAGAACAGAAAATGAATGGATTGAAAGAAGAGCAGTAGAGCCCTGGGATGTCAAAGTCTTGAGCTCAAGGAATCCCATCAACACAACCGAGTTACCCACATGAGAATTTTTCAATACAATTTGACGCCAGCATAAGACTTTGTTGATGAAAGACTGGTCTATATATGTATGGTGTTTTGTCCAGGAAGTGGTCGCACTTGAATTTTTTTTACCACAACCACTTATAGGCTCAGATTTTTTTAAAAATCAAACGCCATTATGAATACATATCCCTCAATCAAAGGCATTTCTATTTGTTTTGTCCGCCTTGCTAAGGGCATACGTGTAGGATTCAATTATAGTCCTGCTTGTTTCAACAATAGTCGAATTGAATTTTTGCCACGTCTTTTGTCTCGAATTGCAGCAAGGGTAGAATGTGAAAGTTTCGCCTTGCGCATATTGGCCCTTGCAACTAGAAGATGAACAGCCATGCTGTATCCAATCAATGAAGGAGTATTTGTAACAAAACACTTTTTACATAACATTTCATCGGTATATTAGCCATTCCTTCCTGTTGAAATCGATTTTCATCCTCTACGACAAATAGGCCCTCTGGCTAAGAGTTCTCTTTCATTTCTTTTAGGAGCACAGACATATGTTTTAACAAATTATTATTGCAAAAGCACAAATGTCATTTAATGTATTACATGTTGTGTTTAGAACATCCATAACCAGTACATATGATGTATATCCATAAGTTGACCTGTTTACTATGTTTGAGCAAATTCCCATTACAGGGATACCCAACTTCCTGGAGATACCTTTGTTCTGAGAACATAATAATGTCCTAGTATCATTTGTTATAATACTGCTTTGTGTAAGAAAATTTTTATTAATAAAAAAACAGCTGTTGTTGTAGCCTCGATTTCTTACAGACAGAAGCTGCTGGATGCAGCTATTGTGCTATACTTACTGGTATACTCCTCCAAGAAGAGCGGCTACAGAAGGCTCATGGTCGACCATGTCATAAAAACTGTCAACAGAATCCAGTCCACACCACAGACGCCAGGTGTTATAGTTAGCTATACCATGATCGCGACCCCTCTGGATATTGGTGGCAATCAAGTCTCCCCCTGTACCTGCTGTTATCTCGAAAAGGTGATTTGTCAACTGGTCTGTCACCAGATTGTCCGTCTTCTGTTGGCGGTCCTCAATTAAACTCTGGGCCAAAAGGGTAGGGCCTTTGCCCATCTCGTACAACAGTGCGGGCCTTAGGAAATGGTTTTTAAACAGTTCCCCTGGAGCAACATTGTCCCGGACGGTACTGTGTGCAAAGCGATAAGCTGCAGCGATAAACGCGTTGTTAATGGCAGGGTTTATTTTCTTGATATAATGAGGAAAATAGGAGCCTGCTGGTTGAGCTCGGAATCCGAAAGCGCCAGAGAACGCACTACCCAGAACTGCAGGCAGATACTCCGTATAGGTAACATGTTGAACTTCCGCGCCGACGATCTTTCTGGCTTCCTGGAAAAGTTTCTCGTCATTCCAACAGGGGTTTACCAATTTAAGAGCACGGGCGATTCTGTTGTGTTCTCTTACGAATATAGTATGAAGGCTCATCAATCCAGGTTGCTGGTTTGCACGGGTGTCACCTGCAAAGTAACAAATTTACAATGATGATACAGGTATGTTTCAATACTTTTTGTCTGCTTTTGAAAGACGTCTTTGTTGCAAACTTTGAACGTCACGAAGACAAACACAAAACCTTGCTGTGTATTTGTTTCGATTTTTTTTATTAATCTTTTAATCTGATGGAAATAATCTGGATACGGATGATCACAGATATGATGAAATGATACATTTGACTTTATCTTAAAACCCGGGCCCAATCATTAGGAACTGATGATGCCATCGGAGGTAAAGTTCTCGTTCGGTTTTTCATTTAACGAAACTTGTGGCCTTGTTTGGGTTTATATTTGGAAAAAGCCGGCACTTCTGATTGTAAACTACATACCTGCTATGAAGCAAAGTTGATTATTACTAGTAAAACAGCCACCGGGTCCTGGGTTTTGTGGTAGAAGGTCACCATTGATGCTGCTTGTAACGATCAGTAATCCTGTAAAACAAAACGATGGATTTATTGAAGACTTCCCCTTTTCAATGTCCAAGCTTTAGTATTGTTCTTTTCATTTCATTTCATTTCATATTTATTCAGCATAAATATTGTACAAAAGTTGAGATAATAATGTATATAATGGCGGGAATAAAGTTCTAAAGAACTATCCCTGTTATATTGGCGAGTAATATAAATTTGGCTACCAGTGGATATTAATAATTATGGTTGAAAAAATAGTTTTTATGACTGAACATATTCACAAACCTAATATTGTTGTGGAACAGGCTCATGAGAAAAGTAGAAGTTCAGTTAATTTAAACTTGAAAAGAGATATTGAATCAATAGTTTTTATATTTTCAGGAAGATTGTTCCACTCACGAGGGCATTTAATTGTCAATGTGTAGAGAAACAAATTAAAGGTGTACAAGGGCCTATAGAGATTAAGTTTTTTAGTTCGGGTTGGGTATTGATGAATGTCTGACTGTCGTGCAAAGAGAATCTGGAAATTAAATGGGAGAAAATATTGATGATGGAAGAATTTATGCCGAGCAATTTTAAGACATGATAATTGATTTAATTGGTATATATTGAGGATTTGTAATTTACAGAAGATTTCTTTTGTAGATGCGAGTCTGTGGGAAAATGTGATAGTTGGAAGAGCTCGTTTTTGTAAAAGATATAATGGCTGGAGATGAGTATGGAATTCTGGTGAAACATTGTGATTTATCCAAATCTGCGTACAATGCATATCTGACAACCCCGACTACTCTATATATTATGGAAAAGCAATGGATAAATTTGACTCTAATTAACCTGTTTTGTCTCAAATTTACGCCTAATCGATTCTTGATTCCATTTATTAAAAAAAATAAACTCTATATTCATCAAGTTGTGTCAAATAATCCCGCCACCAAACAAACTTACTACACGCACATGGCAATAAACTAATTAATAATTATCGTATTCAAGATCGCCCAACATGTCAAAGTTTCCCGGGGAAGGCATGCATGTATTTTTTATTGTTGTTATACAGAGTCAAAAATGTAGTTACCGTCACTCATTGTTCTAAGTTCTGTCATCTTTTTTTCATCACTTCCATATACAGTTGAAGCATCAATGAAATGGGTCACCTGGTTTAACTGTTGACGGAAACCTGTATCAACACAAAATCAGAAACGTGTCATTTACAAAGGCTATAAAACATAGGAGAGATTTGATATTTTGGATGATTCGTGAGTTTTGTGTCCTTTGTTCTGTTGATTAATTAAAGTGACTTGCATCGGTATGTATTGTGCATTAGTTACACACTCAATAAATTATTGTGTTTTAGTTTTTCAATCCAGATAAACTGACACAACTTAACAAAGGGAGATTACCCACCAAAATCGCAGTCAATTCCTGGTGATGGTGCAGCTCGAACGAAGTTCATGCAAGTTCGACCAAATGAAGAGAAAAATGGGTCATCGACTGGTATTTCAATGGGGAGACAACCCAAACTAAGGAAAAGAACAGATAATTAAGGCATTGAGTTTAATCAGAAGTCTATCATGTAGAAGTATGAAACCAGCCATTACCCTGTCCCAACGGCATTGTGACTTTTGGTGGACTTTTATATTGCCATATGACTCATTGCGCAAGATATGGTGGATTTCGTTCGTTTCGTGAAGTTTGAATTTCAGAATCCACTGATGCACCATGGGTAAAATATAACGTTTGAAAAGCGGTAGAAACAGCGTTAGCATGATATACCCATGATTCCACATCCAATTCATGTCCTTCGAGGTTTCTCTATGTCTGACTAGGGGGCGCTTTTTCAATAATCAGCGCTAGTCTGCTCACATTGCCGTTGAGACTGGGTAATGGCTGGTTTCATACTTCTACTTGATAGACTTCTGGTATATTTCAATCCCAGGTTTTGGTCTATTGGTCTATTGACGATAGAACATTTTTGATAATTTTAACACAATTAATTGAATCATAATCGGATTTTAACGACTTTTGATTTCGGCTTATCGCAAGGTGTAGATTATGAGACAAAACACAGTTTCTCTGTGTAGAGCCGATGTGATCATTAAAAGTAGCTCTAAGCTTTACGTGTGTAATATGGATTATATATTATTAATCCAAACCGGATTTTAATTCAATGTGTACACCAGGTGCAACTCAACCATGCAGGTAATCTATCTGAGAAATGGTTAGTAAACAAAGGTCGGAAGCCATGCGTTTATATTGTAAACAATGAAAATATTTTGAAATTCTAAAATTGATATTAAAAAATCTAAAGCATATTATCGTCCAGCTGACCCAGTTGCTTGTCTGGTCAAACTATAAACTATAGGTATGGCAAAATTAAAACTGACCTAGTTAATACACTGCTTATACTTTGCAATTATATGTCAAGGGAGAATGGGGTTATTTCGTGTGAAATATAACGAATGTTACGAAGGAAGTTTCTTGGGGCCATTTGTCTTCTTTGTCGATCTAGACCAAGTTTTCTCGAGAGTAAATCTCTCGGCATCAAAATGAAGTGTGGCTACTTATATTAAGCTCTCTGACAGGTGGGTAAATAACGCTTTGCCTTGTATCGGCGCGTGCTTTTTGGTTAATGTGCAAATAGACGACATAGCTTCTTAGTTGCTGGTTTTATTCCTAGTTTTGTTGGTGCTTTTGTTTGTTTGTTTTTTACTTATATGACGACGGATCACACTGTCCCTAGTCTTATCACGGTGGAAACCCGTGGAGAAACCTCGTAAAACCCACCCTGCCATTGTGACACCCATATCGTGTGACTCGCCCATATACCTGATGGCCGACAGGCGGACTTGATCCGTGAACGGCACATCGGAGTGGGATAGGTAAGCGCTTTCGCTATCCCTAGTTTCTGGGAGTAGGGCTCAGGATAATTGAATCCCTTCATAGTTCTTTCTTATTTCCTCTACTTCGGGCAATGCAACAAGCCTTCACATTATATTTATCACAATTCTGCTCCAATTAAATATATTTACTCTTCCACTGCTGACGATGGAACAGAAAGTAAAAAAGTGATGACAAAAAAAACCGCAATATGATTGGCGCTCGGGCTAAAAGTGTACTTGGGCATTTAATAATCGCGAAAAAAATAATACTATATTTAATTATATTTTTGTTTTTTTAACTAATGTAGCAGTCACTCTGTACTAGTATTATACAAACTATACCACCATATATCATTTATCTAGTCACTGTATAAGCATACACCCTTCCACAAACCTCAGATAATAATAACATCTTCTTATTTAAAAATAAAAGCGTCGGAATAGTACTATACTGTATGAACTATTACAAATACATATAATACCGGTGCATTAAAAACATAGCAATCAAATATGTGTATATGTCTAGGCGTATGTATATTAATAACACTAGTGAGAAGCTCATTTAAGATTGATTGACTGGTTATTGTTTATGCCACATTTCAGGTACGATGAGGTGAGAATACACTGAGTTCTTAATTGTTTTATTTTATATTTATTTTTTATTTTTTTTTTTTTTGCAATTTATGTATTTTAACAACTAAGATAATTCCAACTAATAACACTTCGGGCACTCAGTATCACAAGTGAAAACAAAAACATCCGAAACGACACATACAAGCGTCAACATATCAAAGCTTTGATTCTGGATCTCAGATTTCCAAATAATAGTTAAAACTGTCCATTCAAATTATTTACAATGTTTCACAAAAATCGAAGTTTTTTGTACACACCGATCCGTCTTAGAACCTTGATGACAACATCGCCAGCAATATTGTCAAACAACACTTTCGCGGAAGTGGCTGTATACAACTGTTTCCTAACTGTAGCAAAGTCGACACAGGCAATCAATATATGTTTGATGTCGTACACGCACCAATTTACCAATTTAACACTTTGGTTTGGTTTTAATTTGATCAAAAATACATTTTTGTTTGAGTTGATTGTGACCTATATGACATAGTGTTAGAACTACCCGGTGCTTTCGAGACATACCATGGTAGTAACAATTTGGGATCAATTTCAGGATTTCTGTCGTGAAGTTTATTCTTGACTTCCATGTCCCATGCACCCTGCCAAAGATTAAAAATGTATTTAGATATTTTGAGCTTGATATCTTTATATCTCTTTGAGATTCCTAGATCGTCGGCGATGCGCCCTGAACTTAAGGGGAATAACTTCAAGCGTCACCAGCGAAGACTGTACTTCAATGCTTCCCTTTTTTTTGCACTGTAATGACCAACCGTGAATTTGCCACGCAGTTTACACAACCACTGGACAGTTCGGTGTCTCGCACGCATAATAAGTAGCGCATAATTTTGAAATCAACATTGTACTTTTACTGTGCCATCAGCATGATTATTTGTGATAGATAATGATTTTTAGAAACCAAGTAGGCGATAGTCCAATTGCCACCAGGTACCAAAAGCTCTGAGAAGATATAGTTAAAACTGTCCATTCAAATTATTTACAATGTTTCACAAAAATCGAAGTTTTTTGTACACACCGATCCGTCTT
>JARFOD010020233.1:0-11010 GCA_031763545.1 Mopalia muscosa
GTCCGACCTGAGACAACTCGAGCTGATATATCGTCACGTATCACGCACTGTACATATAATCTCTATATATATATATTCTAAGCATTCACTCTAGCACAAGAATGTAGAATCATCTTGTGTTCAAGAAAACTCGTAGAGGCAAGTGTATTATGAAAACGTTAAAATATTGATATTTCTTTGGCAGGACAATAAGACAATAAACATGTATATCCCATAACAATAAACTGATCAGACGCCTTCGTTTTGATCAATTATAAGTGGACAATTGTTCACTACATATATATAGATATATTTCTAAAGCAATCACACTAGCACAGGGATGTAGATCAATTAAAATCGAAGAATCATATTATGTTCTAGATAAACTCCCAGAGAAAGTTTATTAATAAACCTTAATCTCTAGTTGTGTTATGGGTAGCCTACAGTCATCTTGAGCGAAGGTAATGATCATTAATATTGTGTTAAAAATGTAGCTAAAAAGATATTTGTTATGGATTATGAATAAATCGGCCTTCAAATAAGTATTTCAGGGATACAGGGATTAACCAATTAATATGTCAAAAAGAAGGAATTACAACACTTAATTACAATTACAGAGGGAGGTTTCGCCGTAATCAGTAGGTCCTTTAGATTTGTGTTTCTCTTGTATGCTCTTATTGGTCTTTGTGAGAGAGGGGAAGACATTTCGGGTACAAGATTTGGATATTCCTGTAAAAGGAGACTAGCAAACTGGGTGTTTGGCTGGTCATATTGGGAAACAAATTGAATTATTTCTTTTTTAGACCCATTTATCTGGTTCCCAATTCAAACCAGTCGATATACTTATTACTGTGTATACTTCCCTTGGAGACACGGGGAGGATGCAAGGATTTACCATGAAGTAGTTGGCTTAAGAGCACCTTGAAATCAAAAGACCCTATACTGTATGTAAACTAGGACCCTTGTATAAAGTAATATCTAAAACATCTACATTATCAAAGCTAATAGTGGGCTGGAGTTGGGATCGTGATGTTTAAGAGTGGCGGTGAATATATCAAGACCATCTCTGTAATGCTGTCAGAGTATAAATATGTCATCAAAATATCTAAGATACAACAGTGGTTTCTAAGCTTCCAGTTCCCATTCTACCATAAAAATAGAAGCAAAGTTGGGGCTAATCCCTTTTGCCCACAGCACAATCAATCAGTACCTAGCTAACATGATGGTACACGAGTGAAATAACCTTAAGCACGGCACATGAACAACTACAAATAATTCATTGAAAAGCCTTTTGTGACAGGGCTAACTACTTGTGTTGAACAAGCAAAGACTTCCTGTATTGCAACGTGTTCAGATGCATTTCTTCACTATGGCGGAACGTACTTATGAAAAACCTCCAAACCCAATATCCGGACTCAAACACCGACAACCTGTTAATCTGGAAAACAATGTTACAGACAACTGGAAGCTATTCAAACACAAATGGCGTAACTATGCCATAATTACCCAACTTAACCATCAACAAATGGATTATCTAGTGGCACTTCTCTTACACACACGTGGAGACGATGCTGTTTAAATTTATAACGGTTTCACTTTCGAAACATCTGATGGTGACCTATAACCGTTGCTGAAATACTGGAAAAGTTTGAAACATTTGCTATCGGGGAAAACAACGAAATTTACCAGCGCTTTAGTTTCAACAAAAGAAAACAAGAAGATGGCGAATCTTTTGGTAGTTTACTTTCAAAGCTACCTCCCTAGTTAAAAAATGCAACTACTGTCAAGCCTGTGTAGGGTCTATAATTCCATGACAGGATAGACTGGGTAGTAATAGGCATTCAAGTTATTTCATCTCGGACAACTCTGCTCAAGGAACGTCGCCTGACGCTTGGCACGTGTATTGATATATGCAAAGCAGCTGAAAATGCAATCTCGCATGTATGGCCAAGTTCTTCGCCAAGACACGATTCACAAGGTTGAAACCCGTAAACCAACAATACTGTTGAATTATGCATAGAGTAAACTTCCAGAGCGCGAATGCAAATTTTGTGGCAGAATTCATGTTATGAAAAAGGAGTCCTACCCCGCCTGGGGCAAAACTTGTCCTGCATGTAAAAAATCTTTTCACTTTGCAAGAAAATGTCCAAACAAAGACGCCAAACATCACAAACCAAAGAATAATAGTGTGAATCAACTAGTCGAAAACTCTACCTCATCGTCCGACAAAGAATGGATTAATGCCATTCATAACTATACTTCATATCCGGAGTCCAGGGAGATCAAATCACCTGTATGTCGACGACTTTGAGACACGAGACACCGGATCAACATATCAAGAAACTTAGAATGGGGAATCACTCCGAGTTATCTCCCCTAGGGTCTTAACGCACAGCTCTGTGTAATCCAAAGAATGACAAGAAATATTCAGTTGAATTTGTTGTGGTCGAGAAGAGTCTAACTCCACTCACCGGTTTACAAGCAGCAGAACAAATGCAATTGATCACCATTACCCACGAGAATATAGATCGAGTAGTGGCCGTCTCTCCATCACAAACTCATCCCAAAGTGTTTAATGGCAAAGTTGGGACATTCTCTCAAAGTGGACGAATCGGTGATTCCTGTTGTCATGGCTCCTCGCCGATTGCCCATAGCGGTTCGACCGAAGCTCAAAGCAGAACTTAATCGCCTTACTTAGCCAGAGATGCTTTCTAATGTCGATGAACCTACACCGTGGGTCAGTCAACTCGTTTATGTAGAGAAAAACACTGGAGGAATACGCACCACCACCACGTGAACGTAACAAGGCTCTCCAAAGCGAACGCTACGTCCTTCTTATCTTATAGTTAGGCGGATATGTGAAAAATATGAAACGATTGTGCATTTTGTCATAAAAGAATGAAACTTGGTAGAGCCATAGAACATGTCCAGGGCTACACATCCAGAATTGGCGCCATCAAAAAATATTCCCATGTCAGCCTTGGCAGCCATTTTAAAAATAGCCGCCCAAAATCCTCACAGAATGTTAAATGCTTGTGTTTTGTTATTGTTCTTGTCTATTTCAGGTGGCTGAGGTATGAAATGTTACCTTTCAATATATTTCTAAAAGCAATCACACTGGCACAGGGATGTAGATCAATTAAAATCCTGTGTCAGCCATTTTAAAAATGGCCGCCCAAAATCCTCCCACAATGTTGAATGCTTGTGTTTTGTTATCGTTCTTGTCTATTTCAAGTGGCTGAGGTGTGAAATGTTACCTTTTAATATATTTGTAAAGCAATCACACTGGCACAGGGATGTAGATCAATTAAAATCGAAAAATCATCTTATGTTCTGCATAACTCCCAGAGACACGTTTCTTAATAAACCGTAATCTCGAGTTGTGTTATAGGTAACCTTCAGACATCTCGAGAGAAGGTAAAGACCATTTACCTGATTCCCAATTGAAACTCAGTGGATACAAGGTTTGAAGTTTGAATCCAATACGCCGCTCTTTCTAAGCATTTCTTTTTGGTTTCTTCTTCGGAGAAATTGGTGTTTTTTCAATCGGCATGATTTCAAAACGATCTTTAACCGAATGATCAGGAAGAGCAAAATGTTCAGCTATTCGGGATATGAGGTTGGATCTAATGGAGCTCAGACACTGGAGTTTCAGACACTTCTTACAAGTTATAAGGTATACTACATTTTCTGAATCACAATTCAAATTGCTTCGTTTTACCATTGAGGGGTTCGAGTCCGCCTTTCGACCAACAGGTATATGAGCGAGTCACATGCTGTGGCTCCGACAATCGCGGGGGTGGTTTTTACGAGGTTTCCTCGCGGTTTTCCACGGTAATAAGGCTGTTTACAGTGTGAAGTGGACAATCTGTCGTCATATAAGTGAAATACCCTTGAGTACGACGTTAAACACCAACCAAACAAACAAACAAACAATCTAACCTTGTCACACACATTTGATTAATTCGATTTCACTGGGTTGGGATATGTATTCAGTGGGTGGGGTTGATGTACCATTAACACATGTCCTCAACGGGCCTACTGTGTGTGTTAGAATCTCAAAAGTTGCCATGCCGGCAATGGTAGGGAAGGATTTTTATGAGATTTTGCCCTGGTCTTCAATTGTATTTAAATATGTGGCAAAAAAGGGACAATAAGTTGTAGTATAAGTGAAATTGAGTATTGAGTACCACACAAAACCCCGATCAAAGAACTATATGAGATCAAAGCCAGCGTGGTTGTGATTAATTAGTATTTTGAATACCACACAAAACCCCAATCAAAGAACTAAATAAAATCAGAGTCCACGTGGTTGTGAGTATATTTAATACCAAAACAACCAAAAAACGCCAAATCAAAGAGCTAAATGAAATCAGATTTAGCACGGTTGTGAGTATTTGTCCATTGAGAAATGTTTTATTTTAACAAATCCAACAATACACCATTGCCTATAATCATTCAAAAAAAAAAAAGCAACGTGTGCATGACTGCAAGTCAATGACTGCATGATGGCAGCCGCTTTAAAATTTTTAAATATTTTTAGATAATAATTCCTGTCTAAAATCAAAAAATGTCAAGAAAAGTGGTGTTGATGAAGTGGTTACTGCAGATTGGAAAAATGTTTCTTTACTTATAAATTAACAAATTTTTCCTACAATAAAATGTACTATAGAAGTAGCTGTATCCATAGTACTCCCAGATGTAAAGGCAACATTGAATCCATATGTTTCAAGTGTGGCTAGGGCAGTTTGTTTGAAAAGTAACAATACTGCCTTTATTAAGCACTGGAGGAAACATTATGGAAAAGCTTCAAACCTTGGTGGCCATGGCCCTGCAGAATACTCCCTCGACTTCCTCGGTTGATCGTAAGAGGTGAGAAAAGAGGTTGCTTTCTGTTGCCCTGGTGTTTGCAGAGCTAAAGGGTAACTGGAAGCAGGTTTGTTTGTGATTTTCTGTATTTCTGTCCATTGTCATATAAGTGAAATACCCTTGAGTACGATGTTAAACACCAATCAAACAAACAAACAAACTTAAATTTCCTGCATTCTTAAGAGGCTCTTGGTTGTGGCTGAGAGGTAGCATATGCGCTTGCTAATCCTTCTATGATTTACTGCCCGTCTCTCGACCCTCAGGTATATTAGTGAGTCACACAATGTGGCTCCGGCAATCACGGAGATGGTTTTTACGAGGTTGTCTCTCGGTTTTCCACCGTAATAAAGCAAGGCGCATATAAGAGAAATACCATTTAGTAAGGCGTTGAACGAAACCATACTTAAGAAAAGTACAGTGTTAAGTGGAGAATCGGTCATCATTTAAAATGAAATACTCTTGACTAAACCCAATCAAACAATCACAAGAAGCCAATCTGTGGTGTCTCTATTGTGTCTTGTTGTTGTCATCCTGTATTTGGCCCGTCCTGTCTTTGTTTGTTGCCAGCAGACGGTGTCGAGGGTGGTTTTCTTCACCCATTGGGCTGGCACATTGTCATATAAGTCAAATACTCTTGAGTGCGACGTTAGACCCCAATCAATCAAACAAACAATCCTCCTGAAATCCTCCAAACCCACATTAGCAATGTTTGAAAATATTAGCAAAGTATGATGTAAAACCTGAAGTAAACAAAGAGATGAACAAACAAACAGGCATTTAAATAATCTGTTAAAAGAACTACGTGTTATTTTCACCCTAGTTTCTGTTCCCACAATTAAGGTACATTTTATAAAGAAGCTGCACCTCAAAGTCGTTAGAGATGACTCTTTGTTTAATACAGGTTTTCCGGCCAACTCAGTGCCTTCTGACTCAGACTCTTATGTGATGTGGCAATACAGTCATTTAGCTCAGGCACATTTTTAAATGAATCTGCAATCTTAAATAACATGCTTTACCTTAAGATAGGGGAAAACAAATCCCACTTTTATTGGGAGTGTTAATTGTTAGCCAGACATAAAGATTCCTGCATTATATTGAACTGAAAAGTAGACAGTTCGGAGTAAACAGGATTTAGATACTCATTTCATCAGATCAATGGAAGCTGCCAAGTTTTACCAAAACTATACACCTCGGCCTCAGCTACTATATAGGTAATCAGGTAACGAACTAACCGTAAAGGTAGAGATAGCTTTTTTAACCAGATATATTAAAGTATTTTAACTGGGGAACTATTGTATACAAATCCCTAGAATCTGATTTATTTATCTTAGAGTTTAAATGGAGAGCAGGACTCTCCTGAAAAAAAAAGTTATATTTCAGGGGAGATAATTTGGTTATTAAAGCCTCTCACACATACATTACATGAAGGTCAGCAGTTGTGCATGTATTTAACCATACTGTATTAGTGTATCAATATGTGATATTAATTGCATCCCCAGGGTGAGTTCTTTCTATGTTTAGTCCTACAGATAATTTTAATACCCCAGTTCACAGTTCAGTTTTAGCAGTCATCAATGGGCTTAATGAACTCTATTATAGTCATATTCTCTCAGCCTTTATGTTACAAAGCATTCTGGGAATTCTGTAAATGACATTGAGGTGATTTCCTGAACCCATTGAGCTGGCTCACCATTATATGAGTGGAATTACTTTAAGTATTTAACTTCAATCATAAAAGGGCCCCACTGCTTTGGTTCAGTGGTAGCGGGTGAGCTTCCTGAACTGAACATGCTTCGATTTATCGTTCACGGGTTCGAGTCCGCCTTTCGACAATCAAGTGTATGAGAGAGTCACATGCTGTGGCTCCAGCAATTGCGGGGGTGGTTTTTACAAGATTTCCTCTCGGTTTTCCATCGTAATAAGGCTGTGTACAGTGTGAAGTGGACAATCCATTGTCATATAAGTGAAATACCCTTGAGTACAACGTTAAACAACCAATAACACTGCAATAACTATATCCCTTGAAAGGTTACCATAAAAAATACTTAACTATGATATCAATTTATCGTTTCTTCATCGTATAAAATCACCTGAGAGTTACGAGTATATATCTACCGATAACCACTGGTAGCTGACATTTTGGGCGCGGCCAATCCTATTCGTTACGTCAAGCGACTTCCCTTGTGTGTCATGAGTTTATAACATGTGTGAACTATCAAAGGTAAACCTTACTATTAACAAGTAAGTAGTCGAGTCTATAGGTCTCGTGATGTAGGCCCCCTGATGTGACAAGAACGATATTTGATTGGTCAATATATGTGGGGTTCTTCTGTTTAGTGATTAAAAGTAACAAGACATGGCCGTTTGGATGAATTTGACTGAAGTTTAAGCAAAACCCAATGTATAAAATTCCATTATGAAATTGATAAAGCTCAACACAACAAATGCTGCTCATTTTACCTATATGCATTTTATTGCAGAGAGGATCATTGCTTTAAGTTATTTAAAAAATATTTAGAAACTTGTCAATTTCAAAGTTAATTGATTAGTTCACAAGATACTGTTTTAGATTTTTTTTTTTTTTAATTTTTAAATTTTACTGGGAAATTTACTTGCTAATTATTTTCAATGATCTTGATAGTCATTTGTATAAAAAAAAACAAGAAAAAAACACAGCAACAAATTACAATAAAACTGAATCGGTAAATAAGTTTTTGATCTATTTTTGTTTCCTCACCTAACCAACATCGCAACACTTTCTTTCACTTCACCCACCAGAGATGTTGATGCCTATAGTTACACTTTGTGTTATTCATGGATACGATACAGCTGGCTGTGATTTTAATGTTTCAGGTCATTGATTAATTTCCCAGCCTGACGATACCTGATACCTTTTATTTCTCTGTTATCAGGGAGATGCCAAGGAAATCAACAAATCGTGTTGCCAGGCTTAAACCAGGCTGTGTTTATTGGAACATTATGACGTAGATTGAGTAATGAATTCCAAACTCCTTAGTTGCAACATTGACTGGAATAACTGAGCTGATTAATGACACGTTTAATTAATGTCTTGATTGGGACCATTTTATTGGACAAGCATGTGTTTAATGGCAGTGAAAGGTATACCAATTACGGCTTCATTTTGGGTAAAGTGTTGTAATAGTTTTGGTAAGAACAGGTGTGTTTTTTGAAAGCACTGTTTAGGAGCTAATCAGGTTAAATGAAAATGTCTATTTCTCAGATCTGATAGTCGTTTAATCAAAGATTAATGAACAATGATTAAATCTTTCACCAGATTAACTGTTTCATTCAGTGGATTAGATAAACTAGACCTTCAACATTATGTCCTTTTATAGAGGATTTAATTTCATAGTGATTCAATCAATCAGCCTCAGGTTTCAATTTTCCATGGGTTGTTCCAAAATGGTAGACCGTTACTTAGTCTGGACATCCCAATAAGATCAGATATGTATCAACACTTTGTAAGTCTGTGTTAAGGAATTAATTTTGGATTTTTTTTATAAATTCTAGTGCTCTACGAGCTTAAGGGCAGCATGGAATAGATTTTCATATTAGGAAAATAATCTCATTTACAACCTGAAACCCTAATCAAACAAATGAAAAGTGTGTTGTTATCTGTATTTATAGTCATTTAAAATCATTAAGGATATTTAATTATTGTTATTTAACCATTTCAATTATGTTTATGGAGACTCAGTCAATTGTTATATTTAGATAGGTCTCTTTATTGGAGCAGTTGGTTTGTTCAGAGAACCTGTTGCCCTGTTGCTCTTGGAACTCAGAGTCAACATGAAGCCAATCTGTTTGTCATTGATGTAATGGTATTGTGTCCTCTTATTGTCTAAGGCTCAAAGTGAAGCTGGTTGGTTGAGGTGTCAGAAGTCACACATTGGGATGTTACTGTCCCATTAGTGAAATAACCATCAGGTATATGAGCCAGTCACATGTTGTGGCTCCGGCAATGGCGGGGGTGGTTTTTGCAAGGTTTCCTCTCGGTTTCCACCATAATAAGGCAGTGTACAGTGTGAAGTGGACAATCGGTCGTCTTATAAGTGAAATAAACTTGAGTACGACAAACACCAATCAAACAAACAAAACAAACATTCGTGAAATAATCTTAACTATGCCATTCATGTAGAGCATGCGCCAAATAAACAAATAAATTAAGCCAAGCTGTAGGTTCAATTGTATTCATTATGAATCACTGTTGGAATTTAGAAATACAGGTATCATGGAGCCTATAGTTGGACTCTTTATGTTCTTTATGTATGTTGTATTAAAAATTAAAACTATAAATTACCGTAGGCCAGTCAGAAACAATGTTATAAGAGATTGTTAGACTACAATAATCTACAAGTTTAATAGACACAGGAATTCAACAAGATAGTGTCAAAGTTATTATCTCGTTATTATTGTTTTAGCTGAAAGGAACATCTGAGTATAAAGGTAAATACAAAGAGATAGACCAACAAAACCGATCATTTATTGTGCTACCCTTAAACAATTAAATGGAATTTTTGTTTAACATACAAAAGCACATTTAAAAAGTTTTATTTTCTTGTTTGGACACTCATTGTTTATAACAAATAGCTTTTAATATGGAATGCAAATTTCGGGTATGTTATTGATGTAGCATTTGAAGGCCTATATTGTAATTGACTTAGTCAATGGATTAACAATAGTTACAGGTGTTGACATTGTACCTGTACACAAACTTTCACTCATTTTTGGGAGACACATAATCAACACAGGTGCACAGCTAATGATGGGAGTTACAGCAGGGGGGTTATATTGAAATGTTTGATTCTTACATTACATTACAAAGACCAAACTTACAATAGCTTTTGATAAACTAAATTCAAGGGGTATAGAGTGTGGAAGGGGTTAGTATAGTGGGAGGTAGCAGGTTTTAAACTGTATCAGTAATAAAGCAGAAGTCCTTGTGTTATACCGTGACATGAATTCTCTTGAGTAGGGCCTGCCTTATTGTGAATAATTGAATTTTGTTTCACCAATATTTAATGAAATAATGATATGACAAATTGACAGCAATTTGATGTTATGAAAACCCTATGAATTTTAAACATAGGGTTTCAGAGGAAATTTCCATAAAATATCAAATGTATAAAGCCTAACAGTCATACTGTCTCTACTCATCAAATTTATCCCCATGGGAGAAACACTTATTTTATAACTGAGAAAATACATTACATTTAACATTTTTGATAGTGTGGGATTTTACTGTTAGATACCTGCTGTTATATATATATATATATATATTTGTAAGTAAACTACCATGAGAATGACATTAAACCCCAATCAGACTAACAAAGTAATCTAAATGACTTATACATTGTACTTAAAAGCGTAACCTATTCTGTGTAAAAGTTAGTTGAGTCTGAAACAATGGTTCATAAAGATCTCGAGAAAACAATAGCATTATAACAGGTTTAGCACAAATACAACCAGATAATATCACAATTATAGACATTGATTATATGGCCAAAGGGAAAACAGAGATTGCAAAAAAGTTTGATGAAAAAATGATATGACAATTGTATAAATTATTTGACAACCGTCTCTGTGCTTGGTATTAACATGGAAGATAAGCTACACCATTATTCTGTTTTAATGAAGTCAGATTTTTTTCTACCTTAAATATTTTATCGTCTTGATCAGATTTTTATGTTAATTTCCTCCCTTTTTTTTTACACAACAAGGTCAAGTTTAATCAGAAAAAACAATCTTTTTTATAAGTTTTCAACGTTTGTTGAGTTTCAATGTGCAGTCTGTTTACCTATATGAATATATTTTCTTCAAGGATTTAAGCGTACAAAAGATCAGAATAAACGCCATTCATTTTTTTTGTAATTACAATGGTTGATTACAATATTTTTTATTTTGTTTAAAAAACAAATGTTTAAGATTACAAGTGGATTAATGATACGGATTCTCTAGTTATTTGTACACTTAATACTATATGTACTTGGTCATGATGTTCATAACATTTTAGAGAACAAAAAGGAATGCTGGGATTTGAACCCCAAACCTTTGATCTTTGTTTCTTTGATTTGGGGCGGGTGGTTGAAGGGAGCTTCATGTTGCTACGGTGCTCAGAGCTAAAGGGGAACAGGAAGCTGA
>JARFOD010020244.1:0-11010 GCA_031763545.1 Mopalia muscosa
TTCTTGAAAGAGAATCGACGAGACGAAGTCGAGGCGATTCTGTTTACAGAATGGCCAGTTGCGAGGGCTTTTTCCGACTTTAACGATAGTCCCTACTAAGTTATGTCACTGTAGACTGTGGCTATTTTTGGTTCTTTTTTATTATCCTGTTAAAGCATTAGTAACTTGTAACCGTTATAACATTACATGATCTTACTTGCTGCTGGTTTTTTGGTGTCTTGTAACATGCAGGTTTCTTTTCTTGTGGGAAAAGAATGTAGGGAAACGGCACATTCTTAAAAAATAATTTATACTTAAACAATGGTGTGACGTCACAATTATCGTTTAATGAAAGAAATACGTTTTCGAGATTTATTCATTTTTGTTATTGTTGAACATTTAAGGATGGTCTGAAAGCATAGTTGATATATGTATATAAGAACTATAAGACACGACCACGATATAATCTTGTCAGACGACGAAATGGTTGAGACGGCGCCATAAAGATCACCAGTTTATTAAATGCATGGAGAGATTTCCATTCCATATGGGCTGGAGTCTTTAACCTCAAATAATTCGCTTACAGATAATATGTTCTTGCACGCCAAGGGTAATTGCATACCATTGAGATTAGTTGATTTGTGTAGAAGTCAATGGTGAAGACAGTGTGGACTGGTATTTATTAATACGATGTGGACATTTTTTTCAAACAGGAAATCATTTTAGTCTGTACATTAACTATAACACAATAGCAGCATGAAGCAAACCAGAAGGCTGGTATTTGGGACTATAAGAAGAAGACTTGGTGTCACGTTCAAACAATCTTAAATAAGTACAATGCGAGTACAAGACCTTCTGGTTTAGTCAATTTCATTATCATGATTTCTCTCTCCTAATGGTCATAAAACGACTAACCTCATTTGTCTGTCGACACGGTAATTAACCGTAAATCGCAGGCCGGTAATCTCCAAGGTCAAATAACCGTCATGATGAAAGATTTGGATGGAAGTAATGTTACCCAGCCAATGTCATTGTAGGACGTAAACAAGTTCTTATTCAGACCAGAAAATATGTTTGTGACCGGCAAACAATATAACCCTTCGGCTTGCTTTAGTGGGAATACCATGGTACCACAAACATTGCCACGCCTTAATGTAAATATAGATATATACATTTTTCAATACGAACACCAAATAAGTTAATCCCATGTTTCCTAAAAAAAAAAGCCCAATTTGCTCCGTGGCAGATCGTCAGTTCTAATCTGGCACTCGCTCGGATTTTGAAAAACCGCATCTGCATGTATTGAGACTGTCTAATGCCAATACATTTTTGTTTATATTTTGCGTAAAAACGACTTAACAAGAAGACAATGTTATTTTAAAGCATAATATTGTTATCTTTTTTGGTAGTTTTTGGCCAAATGTATTTCGTATGTTTTCAATGTATCTTGATGTATAATACATACACAAATTATTAGTGCTAGATTGGTTCCGTCTTTCGAGTGTCTTTAGTGGTTAAAAAACAAAACCAACAACAAAGAACTGTTTACGGCTGTTTTGAATAAATCCCTTCACAGCCACTGCCTATGAGAGCGAACTAGTGTCTAACTCTATCAAAAAGGTAAAAGTAGCATGCACTCAGTATTTAAATAAAAAAGTGGTATTGTTATTTGTCAATTGCTGGCGAAAGCACATGGCGTATACCGTGTCATATCGTTGCATATTGATAAAAAACAGACACACTATAGTTTAAAATACACCTCAACTTTTGTTTTGTATATTTGGTCAAACTTACTGTAGAAATGGATTGGTGGTTGACAGAAACATACTTAAAAACTTAAGAACCCTAATCTTGGCAGCAGTTGAGGTCAGGTGAGGTATTGGTCTCTATGGGACTGTTGTGTGATATTCCACGTACATGTATTCCCTGGAGTAGATTTCTAATCAGTACACTCACGAGTTTTTTTTTACTGTACCGTTTTTATGTGAACCATTGATGTAAATATATTTTCTTCGCTAATAAAGTAGTAAAGGTGAAACGGCGAAGATAGAATTCATCGCGATCTTTCTAGTTTTCAGTGACCAATTAAGCATTCATCACGAATCCTGCTAAACCATTTATGGCTTCACTGGACATTTAATATCAACTATTTCTGACAACAGCCTGGGCGTACCAGTTATTTCGGAGATCTCTTTAAAAGTTTCGAGTACTATGTTTGATCTGTATGCATAGTAAGATTGATTACACATATCATAACAATATTTGTTTTATCCTCAATGCCCAAATAACATTTGGCTATTGGATATTTATTTTGTCTCGAACAACTGAAGTGCTGCGTATTGGCTCTCAACTTGTATTTTTAGTGTGTGTGTGTGTGTTCCAGTAAATCGAGTAGATAATTGGTCCATCGATTATCACTTATGAAACTGACTGATAATTAAATCTTCTTCTCAAAGCTGTGTGCTGGTAGGGGGTCTTTGGAATATTTATCTTGCTTACGCTTTATTGTGTTGGGTCAAAAGGCAAGGTAGCACGAATGATTTCTTCACACTGCACCATCACGTACGAGACCAGCGTATCGATCATCACAGTTTCCGCCCCTTTAAGTGATTTTTGTATTCATAGATTAGTCACGTCTGATTCAATAAGGTTTTTTTATATTGCATTGTTCGAGAATATCACATCAGTGTTAATATTGACCATGCGTCTAGAAGTACAACAAGCCGTATGCATTTTTAAAACAACTACATATGCAGTGGAGCTTGATTCGATAATAATGACAAGAGCTTACATTCAAAGACAGGTATGGCGTAGATAGTCGAAAGTACAAACTTGTTTCAATAATATTTTAGACAACAATATTGTTAAGATAGACTGATAGTCATTATAGAAGACTTTTACGATTAGTCCACTCTGCTCGTGTAGTGTTCTATGCTAATGTTGTACAAGTTCCTGGGCATGGGCATTCGAATCACTTAACGACTAGACCGAAAGATTGTTTGTTTGTTTGATTGGGCACCAAACAAACCACCCCATCTACCCCATGCACCCTGCAAGATTAACACTTGGTATTCATAAAAAAGACTACGAGGATAGCAGGCGTAGGAGTTTGTAGATATCACGTCAGAAGCAATCAGAATTTGTGTGCTAAGATTGATTGTTTGTTTGTTTGTTTGATTTGTGTTTAACGTCGTACTCATGAGTATTTCACTTAATTGACGACGGATTGTGTCCCCTTCACACTGTACACACCTTATTACGATGGAAAACCGAGAGCAAACCTCGTACAAACCACCCCCGCGATTGCCGCAGTCACAACATGTGACACGCTCATATACCTGATGGTCGACAGGCGGACTCGATCTGGCCAACACTAGTCAGATAGAAGACGATCAGTTGGGAATCGTTGACAGGACAGTGATAATATTTTACTGGAATAATTATACCCATGTGCAAACCATATCAGGCCCGAAACAAAGCCAACCAGTTACCGGTGTGTAAGGTGGCTGATCAGATAGTCTTTGGTTGACTTTCCTTTGGTTTGCTTACACCAGCAATAACAGTTGTATCTGTCACCAAACAAAGGTGTTGGCGACGCATAAAGTATTTTTATAAAAAAATAACTATGAAGACACACATTTGCAGCAGTAGTAAATCTATAAACAATCCAATCAAAATAAGGAAACCCAAAGAAAATCGAATAACACGTCTATACATGGGTATCATTTGTTCAGTTTTACTAACAAAAACAGCATCTACATTCAGGATGGCCTATGGAGCTATAATTTGTGGCTTGGAATCTGTCGGTGACCTTGATAAAGGTATATTTATGGCAGTATCGAGGGGCGACAATTGATCGACGACACTGATACGTGAAAAATTGTTACCGAAAGGCCAAACAAATTGCCAAGTAATTCGCATCAATGGGCTTGAAATGCCATTGAAAATCACAATGAGTTATCAATCAATGAAAGGTTAAGAAAGTGTGGTAATCGATAGTCCGCTGGACTCTGTTCAAAGGTAAGAGTACCAGCTACAATTTAAGTTGTCATTGCCAACATTGCCTACACTTAACCGTTATTACAACTCGGGATTAGATATATGGAGGTAACTTACCAGTTCCTTGCAAGGAATTTTACTATTTAACCAATGACCGAATTTAGACGCAAATATACCCAGTTTGGTTTGATAGCTTGTACCATCAATGTGTTTAGTCAGCAAACACTCACCCTGAATCTGAATAAAAGCTGAACCTAAGATAGAGACGTTAACAGTTATGAAGTCTTGTTGAAATCCATCTAAATTCTGGATAATAAAACAATATATGTTGGATATTAATGGGCGTGACAATTATGTGGCTAACATTCACAACCTTAATAACTTATAACATATAATATTTGACCTGGCATTTAGACAAATTAATAAAGGAAAACAGCACTTGGTACCATAGTAAAATGTGTGATATAAGTAAAACCCCGATGTAATGACACAAATTACTAACTGATTATTGCATTGTACTAATAGTGTTTAAAACAAAGACTAATTCAGGCTACGCTGGAGTCTCGTTACTCATTACGCCACACTGATAGTCTGATATTGGGCTTTTATATACAGTGTGCTATTGAACACTTATTGAACCTCTCAGAGCTTTATTTGCCAAACCAGGGGAGGTAGTCCTTGTCACAAATCCGTCTTTGTGGTAAGGCTTATCAGTTGTCTCCCATGTTTCGGCATACCATTAAAAATAAGCAATCTTTGAGATAAATCGAAACTCCAAAAACAAAAATACTCAAATTAGAACGTGACCAGAAGAATACAGCAGATGTTTCTATAAAGCAATTTTATTTATTATTTCAAACGTTGTGGCTTAAACTAGAGTCACCAATCTTAATGTCTTCTCTGTAGAGTTATTTTACAATTTCTTATTTGGAAGACACACCTGCTCCACATATCAATTACCGTGAAAGATCTACTAACGCAGAGCTTATCAACTCATTGATTTAGGAAATAACCAATAGCATAAAACTATGTTATGCAAAACTGAGCTAACAAAACATAGTTGCGATCATACCTCAGCTATACAATGCGCTTTTACATCAACATGTATACCGTATACTTTTCTTTTTTTCAGATTTCAGAGGAAGAATTCACTCTGGCTAATGCATGTAAATCTTTTAGATTACTCGTACGGACAGAAGGATGGTGATCGATTCCAAAGACCAAGAAAAAAGTGTCTTGAGCTGCTATAAGTCTCCTATCCTTATCTCCATGAAAGGCAATACTTATTTCTCTGCGTGACTCGATAAGCGCTATTCATATATATGTTAGTGTAGTTCAGTCACATACTAATATCTTACCTCAATATAGTGTATAAATACCATTAGATTTGCGTCCTACGGTATATTGAGGAGAGAAAATTATACCACAAATACATAGCTCTAAAAGTATACACTTGCACTCTTAGCAAACTATGGCTCAAATGAAACTCTTTGAGGTTCTTCGTTTATGGGTAAAGTGGTACCCTATATGGTTCTGTATGGAACCTTCACAGGAACTGTTCCAAGTTTTTCTCCATTTCTTATTATACCAAAGAACCATTTTTGTCGTAATGCTTCCAAATATATGGTTCTACTATTTTTATCTTTTCTAAAGAACCGTTTATGCAGTAATGGTTCATACAGATGGTTTTATCCTTTCTAAAAAAAAAAAAACAAATAATAAAAAAAATTATTTCTATGGCTGTATTTCCCTTCGTAGTAGCACATACGGGACTTGCCATTGCTACAAAACAGATGTATAATATTGGTATAACGCTGAAAGTACAATAAATACATGTTGCTGTATTCCTCTGGACAACGCACATTGTTTGATGTTGATGGTAGCTACACTGCAGCCCAGTTCAGGTACAGAGAGGCATTTGAACCCAATCCACTTTTTGTAGTGTTCTGTTGAACGCGGTACAAAACACGCACCTTACAATTGTTTACTGAAAGGTGCATGGTGATTCAATATTTCGATTACCTGTTTAAACCATTGTGAAGAATTGTGTAGTTTGAAATGTAGTCTTATAGTAATACATGTTTAATTGACATTGTATAAATTTTAAAATTACCATTTGCTCAATACCAAAACATTTGGTGGTATGTATAATTACCATATGCTTAATACTAAAACGTTTAATTACTAAAAATATCAATTTACATGTCGGTTGACGACGTAGTGACAACGAAAAAAAGAAAAGCTTTTAAAAAAGAAGCAAAACAACAGTTTCTGCAAAAAACTGTCTACATTTATTGACAGCTGGAATGGTGTTAACCTTAGTACTAAGACGTATTGTACTTTTAGGACTTTTCATTGCAAGCAAATGGTGGAAAAAACGGAAAGAAATCTCGTTAAAGCCACGGAATGACAGCGAAATGGGAACATTCTGGATATCCATTTTGTGATGTGCACTTAAGCGATTATTGTGTGGAAGAAAAGCAGGTATTGTAGTAGCGTTGACAAGGGTCCAGATAGCTAATCTCCACTGGAGTTGATGTGTCATGGTATTTTACTATACACTCTTAGAAATTTATGGCGCTAATGGAGTTATTTATGGGAACACCTACATCAACTGTATTTCTGTCCATGTATGTCTCCCATCAAAGGTGCCCAAGCTTATGCCTTTTACCTCAAAACAAAACACTCAATACTACTCATTACTCAATAATTTGTATACGCTCGAATCGGCCAATTCTATGTATGTAGAATATCATTTCTGGTCTCTGAAATAAGATTGTTGTATATATTATGTATGTGTATATACAGTATATGGCCAATAAAAACATATTTATCATTTACCACCAAACTCCTGTAAGAAAAAAGTTGTCTTAAATTTAATTGCTATTAGCATGCTGCAGTACTGTATATTGCCCATTATAAAGAAATCTCATTCACAGAATGTATAAATCATACTTTATCGGTCACTGTTGTAACCGACCCATTCGCATGATAATTGTCCACTTGTAGGTGGCTCTGGAAACGGCTCGTTGTTGTTTTTTGGAGGATTGATTCTCATCCTTCGAGTAGAAAAGGTATACACCTATTCGTGGAGTAAATCACCACTAGACTACATGGCCCCGTCGCAGCGAACAACTTATTCTAGTTTCAACTCTTAACAAATTTTATATTGTTCCCATGGCAAAATCGAAAGATGAAGGCAAGGATGATAAGGCTTAAATTTAAATATTCTCAGAACAACTTTATATCTTAGTAATGTATCCACTGGACGTGCAATAATCCCAGTATAGTGTCAATGACTGTGAACCATTTGGAATTGCGTGGGTAATTAACGTGACGCAGACTTTTAATGGCGCTAAACCAGTGGGTCGTTTACTTCATTGTTCAAGTAATACGTCGACCAGTGGGAAAGATTGACATATAACTACTGTACATTTCTCATTATACATTTATCGGAGATTATACTTTCGACGCGTTAATTGAAAACCTTGTGATAATAAATATATGTGTTACACGCGGATGGTAGCGTTTGGGCAAAATTGATTTTTTTTACATAGTTTTTTTTCTAGTAAGGTTTAGAAAAAACAGTACGTTTATTTTAGTTGGTAAAGTAAATATGTATCGCCTTTAGGACACGAAACCTGGATGTGCTGGAAGAGGAGTAAGCGTGTCGGACTATCAGCCCTTCTTCGAAGCACCATTTACAGGTGCGTTACCCACTGTCCACATCAGTCATATGAGGCTGTCCTGAGATGACGCCATCAAAAACAAAATGTGTTTTTTGCGAGGTTTCCTTCCGATTTTGCATCGTATTTGAGGGTAAATATTAAAACAAAATTAATAAATGAGTAGAAATCATGTAAACAATCGTTATAATATTAAAATGCCCTCTAGAACGACGTTTGACGAATTCAAAATCAGTCGAAGTGATTATTTAATGATGCGATTTTAAGCTATGATTACTAAAATTGAAATTTTCTGCTCACAAAATTATATTTTCACACTCTGCATCTCTGTCCATTTGATCAAATTTGGTGAAATAAATGAAGCTGGTTGGAATTAAACAAAAAAATAAAATAAATTCAAATACTAATGGCACAGTGTACTGAAATACGACTGGGTATGGCATTCAACACTGATCAATTAATCCATTAACCACTATATGATACTGATCAGTGCTTGTTTTAGGTGTGGTCGTAAAAAGCGATATGTAAAGTTTAGGATCGTGATTCATCATTAAGCCGTCCGTGTGTGTTGTCCTCGTGTCATATTTTGTTTGTATGTTGCCAGTGGTGGTTTTCTTCACTCATTGGGCTGACCTGACACCATATGAGTGAACTAGCCTTTAGTACAGCGTTATGCCCCAATCAAACTGACTCATAAAGGGAGACTATCCATTTACGAATGTTTCAAGTTGACTAGACGGAACAAGCATGTGGGTAATATTTTAATTCAGCAAGTTGTTAATTAGACACACAGTCTTAATTTAAGTGACATATTCGTTGAACGCCAATCAAACAAACATAAACTTACAAGACAGTTGCTTAATGAAACGTTTATGTCACTGTGATATTTGTATCGAATGTTCGATTAATGGGTGATTTGTATAAGCTCATGAAAAAGATAGACATTAACACTATGTTGTAAGGGTGAAACAGATAAGCACAGTTTGATGAAATGCATAAAAATTGAACTTCAGCTTATCGAATCCAAAGACGGAATCCTTCCCCTGATACTTAACTGTTCCAATTTATCATGTCGTTCGTGGGATAAGCATATCACGTAAGATAAAAACAGTCTGATCACACCAAAGAGACGCTATTATGCGACAGCCCAGAACATGTAACTCATTGTTATTCTGTTCACGCTCGACACCGGTTGAGTAGAAGTCAAATCTCGATGGACCGTTAGTTTATAACGATTACAAGATTTGCAGACAGTTGAACCCAGATGTATAGTAATTTTATTTAACTTCAGTACTTGGTCTTGTTTATGACCTAATGTGAACGATGTATTGCTGTGTGCTTAGCAACATGTATAGAATACCTAAAAGCGAATCACTGCAACGTACAATAAGCACAAGAAAAAAGGCTCTCTTACGTTTGTTCTTCCAGATTAAAAGGCTAACTTATCCCATATTTCTAATAAATGCTATAAAAGCAACAGTTTATATAGTCTCGTAAATTCCAGAAGCATTACAATGCGCATTAAACGGGTTAACTTCTTACCAGCCAATCATTCATGTTCGCAGATACAATGCATTTGTTTAGGTTAATTCAATAACCATTGCCAGAAAAATATAATTTGAGGTTCAGAGCTTTTATATGTTCTCAATGCACACATTTTGTTAGCCTCGTTATGCCATCGAGCTCCTATTATTGAATTGAGGAGCACACTCAAAATTTATTTCAATTGTGCAAATCGTTTTGTTTACAACTATTGTCAGAAAAATCTCGTGAAACCAGAATTAAAATCAATTGAACAATGGGACCAATTGTGACGGAGAAATAAATCAAACTATGGAATCACTTTGCCTTTACGTGCAATCTAGAATTCGCAACAACATATATTCATATCTATAGAGCACAATACGCCATGTATTCGCAATATCAAATTACCCTGCCACCGCTTCTCAGGAATAGTTATTGAGAATATCAGGACATACCAAGACAGCCAATGCGTCACAGGTCTTAGCTTACGTTGAACCGTTACCCTTATGGACACACGTCGTCAGGCGTTAATGGGCACAATAAGTCACTTGTTGAGGATTTTGTCGTTTTATTTCCGATCTGCATATGTTTCATATTGTTATGTTCTTCATGACTTGCTTTCGTCTAGAACGATGGTTTTTAAAACTTGGATTGAAACCTGATCAAGAAACAAACGATTTACATGTGAAAACGCTGATCTGATTTAAAAGTACGGATGGCACACAGGCAGGTGACAACACACTTAAATGTTTTTTTTAAATCGGAGAGTGTTATCCCATTGACGTATACTAAATGTACATACATGTAGACACGTTTGATCATTTGCGAATAAGCTTATAGCATTAATCGTGGTACTAAGAATAAGAAGAAAAAATGATATATGGATATACTTTTTAAGATTAAACTTTGTTTTTTTGATACTATCTGATAACATGATTACTCAAATACACTGGAGGAACAAGTTGTCTACACAATTATAAAATGATTGATAACACTAATTTTCCTGTCTGAAGCAGGTCTGATGTGGATAATAAAAGTCGCAACACCTGGGGGTATTATACCAGACACCCATCAAGTGTATCGACTTATTTCAAAGAAAATAGGAGGTTATCGATCGAAATTGGTGCAAAGGGCGATATTCATGAGTTGATATGATAATCGGAAATCCGATATGCACTGAGCGTGTGACTCCATTTGGTGTGTTCATATTTTTGTCTGTTGTGCGGTATTTCACTTGAAGGCATAATGCTACGGAATGAGAAAAGTACAGGTAGGTGTAATTTCTATATCCATCTTCTTTAAAATGTTGTCTCCAATTACTCATTAGCAGTCAGATAAGTCATTGTTGGCCAATATCAATTGACAACGTAGTTAATATTGGTGCGATTAACATTTTGTTAATATTCCAAACCCACAGCATTGCCTTGCTAAACGTGCTCAGTAGAATAATGTTTGTGTCTTTTGTGATCAGCGTTGTTAAAAAGGTTGAAGATCGCAACTTTCCTTCTCTTTACATGGCATAGAGCTTGTGCTGATTAATTGTGACAGACGTTTAACAGCAGAGAGCATGTTTTGATTGATTGTGACATCTTGGTTTCTAATGTTAAAAACATACAATATGTTGAACAAAGTTTATGTGTTTCAATCAATATTAAATAGAAGCGATGGATTTGAATTGTTGGGGGACCGTTACACTCCTTAATCGGTGGTGATATCAATATTAAATAGAAGCAATGGGTTTGAACTGTTGGGGGACCGTTACACTCGTTAATCGGTGGTGATATCAATATTAAATAGAAGCAATGAATTTGAATTGTTGGGG
>JARFOD010020255.1:0-11009 GCA_031763545.1 Mopalia muscosa
TATGAGATCATCCAGTTTCATCATATGAGATCATCCGGTTTCATCATATGAGATCATCCGGTTTCATCATATGAGATCATCCGGTTTCATCATGAGACCATCCGGTTTCATCATATGAGATCATCCGGTTTCATTATATGAGATCATCTGGTTTCATCATATGAGATCATCCCGTTTCATCATATGAGATCATCCCGTTTCATCATATGAGATCATCTGGTTTCATCATATGAGATCATCTGGTTTCATCATATGAGATCATCTGGTTTTATCATGAGATCATCCGGTTTCATCATATGAGATCATCCGGTTTCATCAGATGAGATCATCCGGTTTTATCATATGAGATCATCCAGTTTCATCATATGAGATCATCCGGTTTCATCATATGAGATCATCCGGTTTCATCATATGAGATTATTCTGTTTTATGATATGAGATTATTCTGTTTTATCATATGAGATTATAATGAGATTATTCTGTTTTATCATATGAGATTATTCTGTTTTATCATATGAGATTATAATGATATTATTCTGTTTTATCATATAAGATTATTCTGTTTTATCACATGAGATTATTATTTTATAATATGAGATCATTTTGTTTTATCACATGAGATTATTGTTTTATCATATGAGATTATTCTGGTTTATCATATGAGATTATTGTTTTATCATATGAGATTATTCTGTTTTATCATATGAGATTATTCTGTTTTATCATATGCAGGCCTTATTTTTTCAAAATTTTGCGTAACTGATCTACCGTTCAGGTGAATAAAAACTCACGTAACCTATCGCTTGGTTACGTAAAAAATTTGCGCGAACGGTCATTCTCGTATATAGGTTATGTAAATATGCAGTGTCATTACGATATGTTACACCACAATATACTGCATAAATGGTAATAACTGGTACCAATCTTTGTTTGCCGATTTTAATCAAATATCATTCACAAATAAAACCTTTAATACCAGTAGACCAACCTGTGATTGCCCCGCGGGTTGGTTAAACAAGCCGCGACTGTCATAATATAGTGGTGTTGTTCAATGTTGCAGCAGCATGTCGTAAGCTGTCGGATTGGCTTCATCAAGACAAAGAGTCAATCCGGCAATTTTGGGTTTTTTTCCCTCAAATTTACGTGGTAAGTGAAGCAAGAAATGGTTCATACTTAGATTATGGTCAGTCTATCATACAACATATTTCTGACAGTGTATGAGAATCCTTTTCTGGCTATCTTGTATAGAATGAACATACACTGTAGACATCTGATGTACGTGTACATGGTCTTAGTTTGTGTGAATGTGACCGTTCACGTGAATTTTCGTTTTCCACGTAACCTGAACAACCGTTTGCGTGAAAAAATAAGGCCTGCATATGAGATTATAATGATATTATTCTGTTTTATCATATGAGACAATTCTTTTGAGACAATTCTTAGACAAGAAATTAGTCATGTTACACTTCATCAGAGGAACACCTGGACAATAGAAACATATAATAGCATTGTCTGTACATAGTATATCATTAATGTGGGTCATGTATAATGCATGATTTATATTGACCATTATTTTTTAATGGTGCTAAGGGCTTGACAAATGCAGGAATCGTCTAACTTTAACAAGCTTATGCAGAATAGATAGATGGAAACAATGCTGTTATACATGCACCAACTGCTTCATTTGCAACAGAAGATAATTACAGCTTTAAACAGAGGGAAATGTACCATTACACTGCATCTCAATTTTTACACAGTTGCCATTTCAGGATTTCTCTGGAAGAATTGTTGAAAAAGTCATCATTATCAGTTATCTTTTTAATGTTTGATCATCTATGCAACAGATATTACACCCAGCAAAATGCAGTCTTTGAACCTAGCCTAACTTTTAAAGGGAGATAATTCAATAATATGAATCATGGGAGATAACTTGATGACGGAAATAAAAACAAAATGATGCTTCTTTAAATCAACACAGAAGGGACATAACATTACAGAATAAATAACCCCAAAGTTTATTAGGTCCATCCTTATAAATAAAACCAGTTATGTGTTAATTATTTTATATCTAGATACATTTTAACATCAGTATGCGTGCACATAAATAACTTACTCCTTGAGAATCATTGAAATTGAGGTAGAATCTTCTTGTGACTCGGTCAGTAACCCTGTGTTAACCTGGTCTCGGATTTCCTGCCACAGAAGGATATATTGACGGAGGTTTAGGAGCCTCGAGGATTCGACTCTATTTGAACGGGTGTCCACCTGAAAAATTAACATACTTTAACAATATCACATAAAATCTGGTGTTCATGTACTCAAAAATTTTGGCTTTATCATTGTCATTTTCAAGTTCAAGTCTTTTCACTTGTTTATGCGTTACAGAAGGGTATTTGTTTTTTATAGTCCTTGGTTACAATCAAGATATACTTTACCACCTAACTTACTGTTTCAGTTAACCACTGTTAAAATATGACAGCGCTCGTTCCAACAATAACCACATTAGGACAACTATAAAATGTGGGACAGTGTTGCTGGAAAGTTAATGTCCCTCCATTGCCAAGTAAAGACAGTATAAATATACCTTAAACAAACCCATCTATAAAGCCAAAGATTACAGTGTGAGTTAATCTGACAGGTGTTCCACAATCCCAGTATTATTTCAATTAATTGACCCTATCGGTTTCTTGTGGACCAAATTTATATTTTTTTATTACATAACTGGCATTCAGCCAGAGTAATCAGAATTGCTGTAGAATCAAAGAAATTCGCAGATCTTCCTTTTTTCACAGGATTGATCGCACGTGAATGTGGTGAGTATGTGGTAAGGCTTTTGGTGTGTTTGGAGGCTGCTACATGTAAACACTGTTTTAAATGGTACATATATCGTCATCATCAGGCGTGCAGAAACATCAAGCAAACATGAACTTTCCTGGTTCAGAGTTACATTTCTTATGTATAATAGTCATTATTCAGCTACTTCACCAACATTCTTAAACAGTAATAAAAAACTATATGTAACTTTTTAAAATTACCTTGAGGCATTGGACTCTGACAGTTGCTTTCCACAAAATAGTTTCATCAGTTCCAGACTTCAAGGCAAACAACAACTGCTTCCCATAGCGATCAGTAAAACCCTGTGTTCTAACAAGATAAAAACAAAATGAACTTGTTACAGAAGATACAAATGGAATGAAAATTAGATGCAGATTAACCTCCCTTAGATCATATTGCAAACGATTCGTTGACCTGTTGCAGAGCTGCCCCCCTGCTAAATGTATAACTGGATAACTGGGAATTCCACTGAACTCATTGCCCTGCTAGATTAGGTGATTAAAATGTCAATAATAATGTGTTTTTGGTACAGCACCATGGTTATTTGCTTAACCACATTTACACATAAACCCAAAGAGCACAGATTTAGCTAAATTGTTCCAAATCCCTAACTGATTTCACTGACATATTGTTATCTTTTGTTTAATTGATAGTAATTTGATGGAGACTTACATTTGATTTAGTTCTGTGACTGAGTGTAGAAAGTCTGTATAAGTCAGAGTAGCAGCTTTCTTCAGAACTGACACATGCTGTTGAAGTTTTCCATGTATTATAGCTGCTGACGTATCTTCAGAACTCTCAGACTGTCCCATTTTATGTTATTACATTGTCTGCAAGATCAAGAGAAATATCGACTTATTAGAATTTTGTTTTGCGTTTTCGTTCTACGCTGACAACAGGTTCCTACAGAAAGGGTGAAACATTATACAGAGTGGATTTGTTTGTTCGTCGGATTGGTTATGGTTTAGGAATGTATTTATTGTTATCTCTCTCAGCTCAATAGGTGAAGTAAACCACTATTGACATCACTGACAACAAACAAAAACATGAGAGGAAATCACAAAACATAATTCAAAAATATCTCAAAACAGATTCGCTTACTTAGCTCTTTGAAAAAACAATAGACCGCTTTACAGAGTGGAACTGACGCTATAACAGAACGGTTACTTTACACTAAAGCCAAACAAATTATACCAAAGCTAAGGCAGGCAGTACATTTATCTTCACAGATCTCTGAAAGGATATACATTTAGTTTATCAAACTGTTCTAGAAGGGAAATGTTCAGTTATTCTGGATATCTGTAGTAACTTATACAGTATCTAGAATTACATGGATTAATCATACTAGTAAAGGATCCTGATTAATTGGGGATATCTGTGGTAACTTATACAGTATCTAGAATTACATTGATTAATCATACTAGTAAAGGATCCTGGTTAATTGGGGATATCTGTAGTAACTTATACAGTATCTAGAATTATATTGATTAATCATACTAGTAAAGGATCCTGTTTAATTGTGGATATCTGTAGTAACTTATACAGTATCTAGAACTACATTGATTAATCATACTAGTAAAGGATCCTGGTTAATTGGGGATATCTGTAGTAACTTATACAGTAAGCTTATCTAGAATTACATTGATTAATCATACCGGTACTAGTAAAGGATCCTGGTTACTTGGGGATATCTGTAGTAAATTATAAAGTATCTAGAACTACATTGATTAATCATACTTATAAAGGATCCTGGTTAATTGGGGATATCTCTAGTAACTTATACTGTATCTAGAATTACATTGATTAATCATAGCGGTACTCATAAAGGATCCTGCTTAATTGTGGATATCTGTAGTAACTTTTACAGTATCTAGAATTACATTGATTAATCATATCGGTACTAGTAAAGGATCCTGTTAAATTGTGCATATATGTAGAAACTTATACAGTATCTAGAATTATATTGACTATCATACTAGTGAAGGATTCTGGTTAATTGGGGATATCTGTAGTAACTTATACAGTATCTAGAATTACATTGACTAATCATACTAGTGAAGGATTCTGGTTAATTGGGGACATCTGTAGTAACTTATACTGTATCTAGAATTCCAATGGTATAATCATGCGTACCTGTACTAGTTAAAATGGTAGGTCCACCGGTATTAACATTTTGATTGTGCAATAAATAAGCTTTATTGCAAGATTTTCACACAGGGTTTTCCATAGCTGCTGTCTTAAACGACTATAGTTAACATTTTAACATATTGAAGAATGTTGCTTTGTTCTTTTAATCCACACTTCACCTTTGTTTTTTTACTTATTTTGACAACATTTTTTATTGTTTGCCCTTGTGATGTAGATCTAAGTATCCACCAATTCAGTTAATACTCTGATATATTGCGATGTGATGTAGTTCAAGTGGCTCTGAAGTTTTGTTTTTGATGATGTCTGATGACTAAACCAAGTTTTGAATTTTTTGCCCGACGAGGCATTAAACACAAAAATATCGTCTGAGACCCAAGGTTGGACTAAATGGATTGGGATGTTGAAATGTCAAACAACACAAATAAGCTTACATATATTGCAAAATAAGCAAAATCCACAAACCTGTATGTGATTCTAACAAAGTGTTTTGAATTAGAGAAGATATACTTACAAAGAGACACATACAATATTATTTTATTGATCCAATATGCAGGAAATCCTCGTCACTTCAAGGGACTTCAGGGAGAAAGCGAAAATACTCAGTACGCCATATCTCAGGTGATGTGTTCTACGTCTACAGAAATGATAATTACGTCATCACTATATGCGTAGGTGTGTTCTGTCAACATTGGGAGCGAAGTGTGGTCTGTCGATTCGCTGTGAGATTCTTTAGATTAAAAAAAAATCAGTTCTTTAGGTTTGTTTTGTTAGAAGACACCAGAGATCAGTCAGGTAATGTTTACTCTATATACTGTTTGTTAGTCAGAGAACGAAAAACTGTCTAAAAAAATATGGTTGTTCTGATTTAAAGCGTGAACATTATTATTTAGACGAACGAACAGCGGAAACCTGCCTAGAACCATTTGGACGTATGTATATGTAGTGGTAGAGAAATGACAGATGACTGAGATGTCTATCAGATGGTAATATACACATTGTAATATGTAAATTTAATATAACATAACACTGTTTAAAGTGGCAGTCCGAGTCAAAGAGGCCAATAGTTAAATCGAAACAAAACATTAGACCAAACGTATAGGCCTATGAATTCATTATTTATCAGTTCAACAGTTTTTATTTCAACAGCCGTATGACCAGTAATGGCAGTATAGGGCCTATCCGTCGCGTGGGTTCCCTTTAGTTTGTTTTGTTTTTCAATATTTTCATTTTCACCACTAGGAAGTGGTGGCAGATAGTCACTCTCCTACCGACAAATGTCAAGAATTATTATATACCGTGAGAACAGAAAAATTGTCTCAAATTGGACCCACTGCATGGTAAAGGTACTCTGTGAATAATGACATATCAAAGTTACATAGGACAGATACCTCGTACCTGGATTTATGGTATTCCATGTTTTTTAGCACCTCATCAGGGCTATTGTAAAAGGCAGATGACACAAGAAGGCGTGAAGAAGCAATAAATATAATAATTTTGAGGCACTGGACAGCCTGGGATTACATGTAACTTCAATTGATTGTGTCAATCTGAATCAAACTGTTATCTACAGCGTCACTGCATGGGATCATGGATTTATTACTGTCAATAGCCTGATGTGACAAGAAATTGAGGAAAGTTAAGATGCAATATTCAGTCATTATTATTTCTACTAAAAAAGACATATGGACATTGTAGGCATACTTATGTGGGAATGTTGTCAGCCATTTTGATGAGTTTTGTTTAGTTACCCCATCACACAAACTAAGACTGCTACATGTGATGCAATTGTCATAATGAAGTCAGATAGATAGATACATCAAGCAAACATAGCTCATTAGAAGAATAACGTATAATACAACAACTGAGTGATTATAAATTATCTATAAGCTTAGATATTAACAAGATAATTAATTTATTGATTTTTTATTCTTTAGTGACGGGCACTTATTTGATGGTAATGCACCCCGACAATAATTCTCTAACTAACTCTAACTATAACAAAACTAAAGACTGTGGAGTGTTTTTTTGCTGTAAGAATTTTCTTCAAGGGATAAAATGAATTTCTTGGGTAGTAAAGGAGCGTCCTGTTGACCTGATCATGATCTCCGAACAAATAGCGACCAGAAGCTAGTTTGTTTCTCGCATTTTTGTTTTAACGTCTTGTGATTGTTCTTGTCTTGTCTTTGTTATGTTAGTTGTTGGCTCTGTTCAACATGCAGTAGATAGGAAAACTGTTAAAACACCAAGTTACTGAAAAAGTACGGTACTGTAAATAGAAACGACCATTTTGGACACCATTCTTTTGATTTCGGCTTTAGAAGCCTCTGCCCATTGGACTGGTTTAACCTTAAACTAGAGCTGACCCCTAATCAAATAAATAAACAAACAAACAGAAACATAATGCTTTTTAGGAAAAGCTTGCTTTCTCCCAAATCACTGCCAGTGCTTTCAATACTTTTTTTCCCAATACAAAAAAGTCAATACATGATTTTAAAACTTATGACAAAAATTGCTATTTCTGTATAGACAGCTTCTCTCTGATTAAAAGCAATTTCTCCTTACTATTCCTCAACATTGTTTCATTGAAATAGCCCTTAGACTTTGATAGCTGGTATACTGCAAGGAAATTGGTGAGTGTTCAATCAGTGGACTGTTTGTTATCATGTGTAAGCTTACATGTAATATGTGAGCTTTCCATCCATTGTGGTGAGACCAAATTCTGTGGAGGGCGAGGAAAGCCACATGTGACAGGAGGCATTCTGTGGAATTCACCAGACTCTAGGTCAGATACTCCATATCATGTTACTCCAGCTAATGAGACAGATCATTTCACAGGTTTCATTAGTTAGCTGTCCAGTCCCTGCAGTACCTTCATTATACATGGACATCCAAGCACTGGGCTCAAGAGACTAGCTGGGTCCCCTGTCAAGTTAATAATGTGGCAACTTCATAGTCATGAAGGTACTAAGACTTATATAATTGGATACAGATAATGTTTTAACTCTCAGTGCAAACTTTCTTATCATCTAGAGGGTTGAAGGTGTTCAAGTATGAGGGCTGATTTAGCGATTAGTATCCCATGACATCATGTACATAAGAACAATTAAATATACCAAGTTGATAACCCTTGTACAGAGATGTTTGTTCCAAAGTATAACAACTGAGTGTCTCTGGACATCACATGTAGTCACTAGCTAGAAAGCTACTTCTCTTACAAACTGGGAATCACTGTTTAATACTGATAAATTTGATGTTAGAAATCCTAATTGGCACTTTGCACATATTGAAGCCCAATTTGACCTGGCCAGTCTGTATAGATAGATCTGGGCCATGTGTTTTTTCCTGCTACATACAGAGACCATCCAGCTAATAGCTCCATTACCCAGTCTCCTCACCGCAGCATGAATATTCATGTGTCAGTCATGTATGCCCTATACCTACTTTTGAAGTTACATGTACTTCATTGGACATTTATTCTACATGTACATGTGTATGTTTTTTGTTTTTCAGATTGAATACAGCCCATGTAGAGGATAGAAATATTGACCGAACATACATACATACAGTAAGTTACATAAGTCTTACACCCTTGGAACTATTTCTCTTTCATTGTTTAAACTTAATAGATTTTGGTATTTGCTGTTTATTTTATGTTGCTTAAAGTGTATGTATAAAATAAACGGTAATTTCTTGGAAGTTTACTGCATTGGAATTTTTAACTTCTATTTGCACGTTTATAACCTTTGTATTCGAAAGCTTGTGGTCAAATGAGGGTTTCAGCGAGGCTATTTCTTTACTTATTTGCTGGATAGTACAAGTGTTTAAAAACTGTGATGATGCTGGAGCCAGAATTTTGCAACAGCCTGAACTCCAATAAAAGTAAGAGGACCCTGATGGAAAAACAGGAATTCATTTGTCTGTTGTGTCTTGCATTGTTTTAAAGATCTACTTTTATGTGAGTGTTTTATTGCAACTCATTATAAATGTGTCCTGTGATAGTCGGATTTGTACTGTACCAGGAGTGATATGTTTGTGGGCAGTGTCGTTCCATTAGTTACATTGTTGTTTTGCAGGTGCAAAGAGCTGGAATTTTATCCCAGTTTTAATTACCTTTCACAAGTGCTCTTATCTCTTATTATCTCATAATAAATGCCGCCTTCATACCTTGTTTTATTTCCCATTGTGACATTTATTGAGCCATTTGGACTACACAGACATTAAAGTCATATTGTTCATGGGTGTGCCACAGAATAACTCTGGTATAACCATTGTTCAGTTGATCGTCATTTGTTCCTTCCCCAACTATTTGAATGTAGGTGTTTATAATTTGTCATTATCATGATATCATCTATGATTCAGTTCATCCCTTTAAAATGATTTTTGGCAGTTTTCAACTAAATGATAAAAAGTGATATGTACCTCAAATTTTGACGTTTAGTCGTTTCTTCTGTGAATCTGATCCGGTTTGGCAGTTTTGGCTTGAAATGTTTATACCAAATGTGTTGACCACAAGGGATAACATTCCATCTGGGCCTGGGGGTGCAGTTTTGAAGATAGTTTTAATTGTGAGCTCACAGGGAAATAAAAACAGCACTGTTTGATGAACTTATTGAAACCGGATTCCTATTTCTGTGTGTGTGTAAACATACATGTGTTTATGTGTGCATTAGATATATCCTGTTACTTCTGTTTTAAACCCTGGATACAAGCCAGATGCAATTTCTCTAATTTTGTATGAACAATGTAAAAAAAAAAAAAAAATTGTATTTTTTTAATTTCACACAAACAGCATGAATTAACAGAAAAAATAAAATATTAGCTTAGTTCAGCCTGCTTTGCACCACTTTTAAATTTGAGTTTGGAGTTTAGTTCACTTCTCTGTTAAAATGTTTTAAATATATAAATGTGCATTTAGTAAAAATAAAGCAAAACAACTTCAAAAACTTCATTGTTGATTGGATTGACAAAAAGAGCATGCCAAAATATCTGGGAAAACTATAAATCTGTCGTCCTTAAATATAGTTTGCATTACTATGTCATGGAAGACCCTGTTCAGTCCATTCTCCCCAACAGCACAGTCCTGAATAAGAACCTTTGGTTTCCATTCGTTCAGAGAAGATGCAGCAATATTATCTCGAAAGAAACAAAACTTTAGGAACCAGGGATTCGACTAGCATACTAGAAAATCATTGTACATTTTATATGTGCAATGAAAAGTCACGTTTTATCTTATAAACATTGTACAACAATTGGACATGATGAAGGTCATTTGGCCTACTTTGAGCAGTTAGGACATTTTTTTTATGTACATATAAACCAATTTTACCTACTCCTGTGCTAAGTATGTCATAAAAAGGGAAGAGTTTTGCATTCACTTAAGTTATTTATAACTTAACAGTGAGTGTAGCTGGGTTTGTAAAAAAATGTTATTAAATATACATGTAGTAATACAAGTAACTGGGTATGGAAATCTTCTGTGATTTTGAGGTCAGCATAGGTCAATATCTCCAATGTTATAGTGCTATTACCATATGAAAAGAGCATTGGACCTTAATAGTATAAGAAGGAAGTTGTCAATTTAAGGAAGGAGATCCTCAATGTAAATACAACTCTAGACTATTTTGAACATAAATATATTAAGTGTCTTTGTATGGAGTGTGAAGCCTGAAGTTGGGTCATATTTAATGTAGGCTAGATCTACATCATACTTGTACATGTACATCTGTCGCAGAGATCTGTAGGTTGGCTGCCTGTATCATATTGGGGAAAAAGCTGGGGTCTTTAATAGGATTTATTACCAGCAACCCTTCATATGACTAAGTGTACAGTACAGTCTTTTTCCATATATAATATATGAGAAAATGCATAAAAAATTAATAAATTGTACATACTTTTACATTATACTTATTTATACTTTATATTACATGTACCTACAGATAAGATTGTTTGTTTGTTTGATTGGTGTTTAACGTCATACTCAAGGGTATTTCACTTATATGACGACCCTTGAGTATGACGTTAAAACA
>JARFOD010020266.1:0-11007 GCA_031763545.1 Mopalia muscosa
TTTTTCCAGATCAGTATGCATTTCATCAGTATACTTACATGACATACTAGGGTTTTCCAGATGAAAAACTGCCAACAGGAAGAGTTTTGCACATTTTGAGAGTGTTACATGTAGGAGAAAAACTCAGTAAGTCCAAATATGGGTCTAACTCAATTTTCACCAAAACATGACTTACTAGGTTTTAGCATATTACAGGAGTAATGTCGCCAGAAAGTGCTGGACTTTAACAAAATATTGACAAAGCCTATAGAAGACAGGCCTATGGATTAGTGGATAGCTTGTTTGCTTAGTAATCCTAGTCAATGTACTACTAGGCTGACCATCAGGTATATGTGGGTCACAAATGTTGCTCCAGAAATCATGGAAATGTTAAATTAGTTACCTCTCAGTTTTCCACTTTATTTAAGCCAGGAACAATTTGAACTGGACAATCCATCATCATGTAAGAGAAATACTTTTTAATATGATGTTAAACCCCAATCAAACAAAGCAAAGTATACAAAAATCAACTTCCTGGTGCCAGAGTGATTACTCTTTAGAAAAACACAAAACATGTTTCTTAGCATCTATAGCAGACAGTCTGATACTTGTATATGATTTATTTAATAATAAGCATTTTGTTATTGAAGTCGCATCAAGACATTGCAAGACAGGTACAAATTTAGTTCACCTGTCGCATGTGACAGGGAAAATTTTGAAACTTTTCAACCCCTGTATCATAGATGGAAATTACAGATCATTTTGCTCACCAGAATTGATCTACGTGAGCTCAGCATTGGCAGTCTCTGTAAAAGTGTTTGACTTTTTTCCCACCTATCAAACTAAGAAAGCTAGGTCATGCCCAAAATCTACCCACTGGTTAGCCCTCTCTCCACCATCAAAAGCTATGCCACAGGTCACTGTCCCCTTTAACTCTTAATGCTTCCCTTCCTGTCTTTTTTTCGTCCCATCAGAGCTACCCCACTACTAGAATTGGTCTCCATTACCTCCCTCTCCACAAAGTTACTACGGTACTCCACTTGTCATCTTCCCATCACGATCACCTCCCAAGATACTCCGCTGGTTAAGGCCCCTCCAATGTTTGTGGAATTAAATGAAATGCAATCCCATCAGTTTCTTAACTGGAGGAAACTATTTTCAAAGTTTGAAATATATTAAAATTATGTAATGGCTGCCATTTTGTTTTGCAAAATTTGTAGAAATATAAATCCAATACTTGTCATAATGGGGGGAAGCTACCGTAAAAGTTTCAAGTTATTCAGTGAATTTGTTCTCAAAATTATCATGTAGGGATAAATATTGAAAAATTATGCAATGGGGACCATATTACTTTCTGTAATTTGATGAAATGCAATCCTATTCAAGGTTTCAAGTTAATCTGTTAATTTGATCTAAAAATAATAATGTTCAGAACCCATAGGCATGAATATGGTCAAATGACGCATTGGCGGCCATTTTATTTTAAGGAATTTGATGAAAATCCCATTTGTTGTCTTAATATGATTCACGTCAATCTGGGAATTTGTTACAGAGTTAGAATGTTCACAACCTATATAGTAATGAATATTGTAAAACAATGTAATGGAAGCCATATTGGTGAAATTCAGTCTGATGCATTGTCTTAAAAGCAGGAAGCTATCTTCAAAGTTTAAAGTTAATCCGTGGATTTATTCTCAACTTAATGTGTTCACAACACATACAGGTATGAATATTCTAACATTACGTAATAACGGCCATTTTATTTAACAGAATTTGGTGAAATGCTATACCATCCGTCGTCTTAACAGAAAGAATCTACATACCAAGTTTGAAGTTAATCGGTGAAATAGTTTTCAAGCTAGCGTGTTAACAAGCATTTGTGACGGACGGAAAGACGGATCTACGGACGCTGTGTAGCATTTCTAATTCCCTCCTACTATGGTAGTGGTGGACATATTGGCAATCAAGCTTTGGGAAAATTCTCATCCATTTTCAAGATATGGACAAGATTTGACCCGATATCTTGAAAATAGAATAAGAACTTTCCGAAAAACTTGATTGGCAAAATGTAGAAGTTATTTGCTGTTTTATTTCAATAATTCGTTTAGCCTTAGTAACGGGAGACGGAATTTAAAACAGTGGAAGCCTGGCGATTTTCAAGGTGAAAATGACATGTACATAATCACGTGGACTCATTGAACGAATTGTAAACTGAGTCGTAAACTGATGTTTGAATCGGCCTCTACAAAAATAAGTACACACACCTTTCATATTCACACGATCAGTAGGTCTACAAGGCACCATGGAAACCTGTTTGAAGTGTTGGATGGTCTGTAAGCCATTCATCAGTAAATTATGCATGTTTTTAGATAACCACACCCGGCTTTATATATGTTTGTTTTATTGCACAATTTTCAATATATATCAACTAACACAATGATAGAGAGATCAGACCAAAAACAAAGAGAGCTTAAATTCAACACAATGTTAAAAAAAAAATAACACAAAGTTGTCTTTCACAAATTTAATGTCAGTGGTGTTACACACTACTATGAGCTCCTAAAGACTTACTGATGGAATTAGTAGATTAACAAACTTATTCACAAGAGCTATGTTACCAATGATAAGTATTCTATCAGCTGTGTTAAATTAGTTATGCACGTTATATAAAATGGTAGCTGTTGTCACCTGAAATGTCCTTATTATTGTACAGTACTAACTGGTATGTGTTAATAAGTTTTTGAAGTGTGATAGAATTTTGGTAGAGGTGTATCACGTCAATTTTCTGTTTCTGTCTCAATTGCACGATTGTATGGGTCACTTTCCATATTTTGGACAACTGCATTGACTAATTTGAAATGACTTGAAATTCGACAAATTGTCCATCCGTCAGTAACGCGTCTAGCTTTGTTTTTCTGTCCTTGTTTTAAAAGAACGTAGTCTCCAAAAATAAAGTTGTGTTCCCATGTGTTTCTATTTTCATAATTTACTTTCAGTTTATTTTTGTATTGCTGATCTCTTTCGTTCATTTTATTTCCATATCAGGTTGATTATTTAATGGTGATGCATAGTCCAATTTGGTTCTCACTTTCCGTTTCACGGGTGCTTCATATGGTGTAATACCGAATTCTGGGTGAGGTGTAGAACGATAACCTCTCAACATATCCTGTATGCTATAATACTGCTCCCTCCATGGAGATGTGATAATTGTTCAGTCTTGTTTAACATCTTCATAAAAGTTTCTGCTTCTCCATTTGCTTTTGGATGTAGCGGTGTAACACGATGGTGGTAGTATCCTTCTTGCTTTGCAAAACGTCAAATTGTGTTGAATTGAATGGAGCACCATTGTCACTTTCAATACACTCTGTTGTACCATAAGTAGCAAACACTTCTTTTAACTGTTCTGACATAGGTTTGAATGCCACAGATGTTATTTTATGGACCCCTGGATATCTAGTGCTCTCATCAACAACAATTAAGTTGTAATGTCCATCAGGATACGGTCCTCCAAAATCCATAGACGCAGTTTGCCATGGCTTGTCTGGAATAACTGTTTTGTTGTGACTTGAAACTCGTAACATTGTTTCGATACATCTTCGATCATAGTATTCATGGCTGGGAACCAGTATTTGTTTATAAGTAGATGTTTAGTTATCCCGAGATGTCCTAAACTATTTCCCGATTTGGTCACTTTGTTTTGTAGAATAAGGGAATAACGATTCTACCTAGTTTCAAAATAAGTCCTTGTATGTAACTTAGTTCTTCTCTGATTTAGTAGAAACTAGAAATCTCAGGATCGTTTTAATTTCCCCAGTCTCCCATTAGGATTGATACTTCCACTTTCTTTAATTGCTCATCTTTTGCTGTTTCGTGTTTATTTTATCAAGAACGATTTATTTTTATTTATAGCTATGTGTTTGATTAATTGTTCTGTATTGTTAGGTGGGAGTGGATGCCTGGGTAATAAATCTAGTGGGTCAGCTTCGTCACGACCTGGCTCATACATTCGTTATCTCAAAATCTAAGTCTGGCATATCCATGACCCATTTTTCTAGTCGAGGAGGTAGTTTTGCTGTAGCCTTGTTGAATAACGGTAATACAAGTTTGTGTGCTGTAATAATTTTGAATCGAGGAGCATACTGAACCTGGTTTTAGCCCATCTGATAGCAAGTGCATCTTTCTGTTTGACTATATCGCTTTTCAGCGTTTGTCATAGATCTGCAAATAAAATGAACCGGTTGAAGTCTTCGCATGTTTCCTGGAATAGCGTTGCTGATAATCCTTCGGGAAAACTGGCTTCTGCTCTTACCATAATACGTTTTGGTGGGTTGAAGTACGCAATTGTAGATTCATTTGTTATGCTGTCCTTCAGTTTCTGAAAGGCAGTGTGTTCCATTTCTCCCGTATGGATTTCGTGTCTTTTGGTGTGAATTCACCTAAAGGAGATGTGATTACGACATATTTTGGGATACATTAAGACAAGTATCTTCGTACAGCCTTCTGGTCGACTGCATTCCTTAACTGCTTGCACTTTTTCAAGTGTTGTTTTTAATCTCTGGTCTGTGAACCGTTAGCCATACAATTCTACATTATCAACGCCAAATTGGCATTTTGGGCGATTGAATTTAACCCTGTAGTCTTCTGCTCGTTAAGAGTTTTGTTGTGTTCTTCTGTAGTACGCCCTTCAATAAGTATGTCATCTTTCTGATTTAGACAATTTGAAATATTCCCCAAAATTTGGTACACAGTTTCGTCGAATACATCCTAGGTTGATTTTGAGCCAAAAATCAATCGTTTTAAAAGGAATGTTGTCCCATGGAGTACTAAATGTTGCTATCATCCTTGATTCTGGGTCTAGTGTAAGCTGATGGTATCCTTGCTTTTAATCCATTTTGGAGAATATTCTACAATAATGAAACTTGTACATGAAATCCTCGACAACTGGAGCCTGGATGATTCTGGTTCTATCAATAGATTTGTTTGGTATCCGAAGAGCAACACTTGCTCTAATCATGTGTGACCTAAATTGATCAGTAGGCAAACTGGAGAAACGTGGTTTAGGTTGGACAACCAATGGCGAACACAACGTTATTGCTTTACCCTGTGGAACCTCTTCAAAAATAAACTTCTCCAATCCCTGATCAATACATTCCCGTAACGGATTTTGTAAATAAAACGGAACTGGTCTTGGTTTCTGCACTACCGGTACGGCGTTGGGTTTCATATTAAAGTGTATGTGCATGTCCCTATTGTTTTTTTAGGTCTATAATATTGTCGATACCTTCAAATATGTGTTTGTACTTGCTTAGTATAGTTAGTATAGCTGCTTTATTGTCATCTCGGATAACCTGTTTAGCTTTACTCTGTTGTGGAATTTTTAAGTTATTAGGTGTTGTGAGTAATCCATCTGGGTTGATCTGTAACATGTCTAACTCTATTAGTGTAGTTTTACTAATCAACGGTGCCGAATTGATTATGCTACGTAGAATTTTGTCTTAGTACCACAGGTTAGATTCCTTACTACAGTTGTAAATTCACCGTTTACTGGTAAATCATTTTGAAGTGTACTGAGTTTTATATGGCTATGCTGCAGGAGATTATGTATGTTGTGTGGTCTATGAATAAGAGCCTTGTATTGGTTTTCATCAATGCCATTGACATCCGCACCACTATTTGGTTCTACTCGCACGTCAACATCATCTATTTGCACCGAAATGATCTTATCAAATTCACTTTGTGTCCCCACACGTCTAATTTGTTTCAATTGTCTGATTGAAATATTCACCGGCTGTATCAGTGGAGGTATCTGGCTTAAGTTCTGTTGTTTTCTTAATTTGACGTTTTTTTCGAGTTTGATGCTTTGGGCCTTTTGTGCCTGATGTACACTATAAACAAAATGGTTCCATTGTGTAAAATTGTGTAAAACTCCATTTCTTACTTATTACTTTTTGGATAAGTGTTTGATTTTTAACTGTAAAAATTAATTGTTCAAGTATTCTATCTTCATAAGTGTCACAAAGTTCCCATTCATTAGTCCTGTCGTGACCACGATTTTATGATAGTACTTCATTTTAAACCACGCCAATTTCCTTCATCCCAAATATCAATTAACTTAAATGATACTTTAAATATTATGCTGGATTTAAGACGACCTGAACATTTATTATTGTCCCAAAATCCCTAAATACTGACTATTAATCGAATTCAAGTTCTCTTTTAAGCATTATTTCTCAGCAGAACGGATGCATGCATAGCCGGATATGAAGTGCCGTTACTATACATCAAAGTGAATTATAAGCAACTTTCGTCGACTACTACTTTAAAGTGAAATACTTCCACAAAATTTGAGCGTACTATTGTTGTTTCGTTTCTTTTAAGACAAGACACTGCTGCGTTGCCTACATAAACGGTCTATGCCTGGAATTCTGTTTCTTCATCTCAACTAAACTATGCTTGGACACTGCGTCATTGAATTCATAAATGAAATTATGACCCTTCCTATGAACTATACAATATTTTTCTATACTTAACTTAATAATGGAAACTTCTTTTTTGACGACTTTTTATACAACCATTAAAGACCATTAATTATCTAAATATTATTCATTCCTTGTTGCTTTGACGACAAAGTTGGTGCCGAAACCCGGGACTCTAGGACTCGCTCTTCAAGATGTCTTGACCTTATCAAAAGGGTTTACGAACCCGATATCAGAATCTAGAGAGTACTGAGATGGATAAGGCTGGTGATATCTTGAAGGAAGATCTTACAGACCAAAATATAGATGGACACCTTCGGAACTTGAGTACGGTTATTACTAGGTTAAAAGACTTTTCACAAAAATTTGAACAAGCTCACGGTAAACTCACCCAGTCAGTTCAAGATTGAGATGATCAAAGTGAAGTATTGAAGTTAGAAAATGAGGAATCTCGAACAATTATATTACTGTGTCAAATAAGTGAATATGTAGCAGATCTATCGTCTCTCGAATGTCGGTTGTGTGCTCGTAATTCAAAACTGTCTGATACTGATGAAAATGTTGATGCTAAATTTGCCACGATTGTAAACCTCCAGTCCTGAATGCAACCCCAAGCCCAACAATTGCTGGGAGCTCAACAACAACAATTTGATAATCAACCTCTACGAGATCTGGACCAGTCTGTAACACAACATACTGTAAAACTCCCGAAGCTGGAAATCGTTCCTTTCGACAGAAACCTTCTAAAATGGAAAGAATTTTGGAATCCCTTTGACGCTACTATACACAAGAACAGTAAACTATCACCGGTGGAAAAATTCACTTACCTGAGGAGTAAACTCATCAGACGTCTGTCATGTAAATTGCTACGATTACTCTAAAGAATTTGAACTCCCGTTTGATTCCCTCTGACCAATCTTCCCACGCTTTACAAGTTGCTATTTGGTCTTTTGTATGCATGAATGGTTGAGACTTCAAATGCCTAGTTTCTGTCACCACATTTGTCAACGGTATATTAGCTTGCGCAATTTCGACACTTCCCTGTTCAGCGATGCAGTGAAACTGATGCTGGCTTTATGAAGTTTATGAAGATTATGAACACAGTTCTGACTTACAGTTTGTACAAATGTTAGTGTATCTGGTCAGCATTGTCATGGCAGCATGATACCATCCTTGTCGCCATTCACACATCTCTATATTTAACTTGTCGCTCAACAAACTAAACACAGCAACTGGCTTGCTCGACTGGATGATTACTGGCATGCTAATTGAATGACATGGAGGTCAAAGGTGACCTGAATAAACACCCATGCGCGTAGCTGTATTTAAATAAAGGGGCTTTCTCACGTATGGAGTAGAATATGTCATAAGAGTGTTCTGTTGGATTTTACAAGAAAGACTGAAATGTTTGGACTTTTTGACTCTCCACTAAATGTGTATTTACCATGCACCGAATTTGTTTCCAGCCTATTAACATAAGTTTAAAAACTGGGTCTAAACTCAACTTCTTAAAATGTTAAAATTCTGATGTGCAACCTTTAATGAAAAGAAATATTGATTTGAAAAAAATGGTTTTTAAGTTAAATTATTTTTTAAAAAAGGAATTGCATTGATCTACAGCTGCATGACATATCGTCATCTCGGTGTGTTTACAGGGCTGTACTTTGTTTTCCTGGAGTGCGGGATTTTATAGAACAAATTCATGTGCTCCGCCAGCTCAATGACTGAGGTTTTCCCTAAACAGACTTGCGATCTACTTTAAATGTCATTTTCAAACAATCTAACTGAGCTGTTGAATACTTAAATCATAATTGAACCTATGTTCAATTGTCCCCACCCCAGATATTAACCACTGAAAGAACGTATTTACATCATACCACCAATATCCGAGATAATTCGTAGAGAAAACATTGACCGTGTCACACAGCAATGTAAGGACCAGCCTTCTCATCTTTCAGACAAGCCTACCATACGTATCTCCCTCCCCTACATCGAAAAAAACAGCCACATCGTAGCTAGACTACTCCAAACCCAAGCACCAGTAACTACATCCTTCAGTAGAGGTACAACTTTAAAAAATTTAATCAAAGCAAATGGAAGAAAATATCCAGCCCAGACATCACAACCTAAAGGGGTTATATACCAGATAATCTGTAATTGGAACAAATCTTACATAGGAGAATCACTTCGCCCATTCAACATAAGATTAAAGGAACATCAGACTTCAGTTAACAAGAGTGACAATAAATCTACTATAGCCGCCGAGCACGTATCAGCAAACCCAACTCACCAAGTCCAATGGGAAACCACTCAAATACTTAACATGAACATATCCGACATGAAGAAACGTAAACTACATGAAGCCATACAAATCAAACGACTCAACCCTCAGCTCAACAGAGACAAAGGATTATACCTATCTAATACCTATGACCAACTAATCTCCCACCAGCAAGAATTCAACAATGGAAGAACTTTATACAGCTTAATCCTCTTTATAATGTCGGTCTAATATACAGCTTAATCCTCTTTATAATTTCTACTCAGTCATGACACTCCTTCCTCCACATGTATATAAATAATTTGCTTGTTGATGTCAATTTGAACTTCACAACGATCTCTGAAATGAGATAGAAAGGTAGTATCTAATAAATTAAGAAGTTGTTATCCATACTTAAGTCTTTCCATGTTTACTTAAATCATGTTATCATGCTTGTAGTTTCAGTGATTTGAAAAAGGGAAATCATACAACACGTTATATTATATGTTTTCACATTTAAGTATTGGACTATTTTAAATCTCGGGCCGAAAGTTTGTCAAATTTGTCCCAAAAATCGAACTTTCCAATAAGCATTGAAGATATATACGACGAACAGATTATATGTTAAGTGCGTGTTACGTGTCGTTGGTTGTATCAACCCCCTTTGTATCAGTTCGGACTGTGTATCAATCTGGCTCTTCCAGCTCAATTGATTCTGCAGTCAGAACTGAGACAACTCTAGTACTTCGTCACTCTACATATAATCTCTCTTTATTTGTTGACGACCTAGCTCTCTTATCCGAGTCTGCAGAAGGTCTTCAAAATCCACTAGATGGTTTTTCTAAATATACTGTTCAGAATATGTCAGCAATGATGTCCTTTAATGACTTCAGCATGGAAAAACATCTAGTATCAATCGACTGTTCTCAATAGAGTCTGTTAGGCAAATCTTCTTTCCTCGTCGGACACATCTACCCAAAAGTGGCTTGACACTGTCCGCATTTTCTTCTCTACACAGAACGACAAGATGAAGAAAAAGTTCCCTGCTGTTCGAGCAGGGGTTGGAACTTGGAACACATACATTAGTAGGAGAGCGAGTAGGAGATAATAAGCAGAGTCCAGTGCTGCCAAGGCATGTCTTATAGAACGGAAGTCTCGCCAACTGCGCAAGCGCGCTGGGGAATTTCTTAACTCAAAAAAATGGCAAGTGGTGTACAAACTTCGGAATATCGCTTAGTACAAACTTTTGACGACAGCAAGGACATCTCTGTTTAGTTTGACAATATGACACCTCACAGTAAGCCGACCTATATGTTAATGATTAGGTGAGTTTTATTTTGGTTCATTTGTTGTTATTCTTCGTTTTGGGGCATATCTGCGAAAGCTCCTTTCCTATCTTCTGTATTATAATAGTAATCAATGACGAATGACGTAGGCTCCCGATAACGGATGTCTTTTAGCTAGATACAAGTGTCTGTGGGTTGGAATAACATTGGAGTTAGCAAGCGAAGAATTTGAAAAGCCAACACTCCATTATTTGTCAATGAGAATTAGAGAATACACTTAAGATCATATTTCACCCCCAGCTTGTAACAACAGAAATATATAAGTTTTCTAGTAAACATTTTTTTTTATTATTACGCTTAAAAGGGAGGCAACCTCTCTCCTCCTTGAAATATACGTAACATTGATTTACATAGATTGAGTGCATACAACGTATATCCTGATAGTGTTTAGTTGTTCTTATTACCACAGAATCACAAATCGTAAAGTCAGATAAAACAAAACTGTTCAAACTCTGGTTAAATCTGGAGTACCGGCTGATAAATTCATAGAAAGCCACGTACTGTCCATAAATCGAGTACCGCATACAATGACAGAAAGCTTGACCACTCAAAACAAAGACAGTTTTCACAGATCTTGCAGTCTCGGTTCGTGTTCGAGTTTTGAAACATGTCACGTGGAGTAATATTTCGGAGTGTGTCAGTTTCACATTGTATTCGTGCGCGTTGCGAATCGCCTATAAAAATCTGACCAAAAATGAAGAAAATTCTCAAATTTACGTTATAATTTTAAAATTAGTCAGTGTATAATAAATAGCATAAAAGACCAAAGTCACAACTCCGAAGAACGATAAACAAGACATGTTAAGGATTCTAAATATTTCGGTTTATTAAACCATCTTCAGTAGTGAAGGGCTATCAAGGAAAGAAGCCTTATATACGGTACTGAACAAGCATGACAAAAACAGCAGGAAATAGAATATACAATGAGGGTTAAACAGTCACAATT
>JARFOD010020288.1:0-11007 GCA_031763545.1 Mopalia muscosa
GGAATTAATATGACAAAGGACTGATCGTAACATGGAATTAATATGACAAAGGACTGATCGAAACATGGAATTAATATGACAAAGGACTGATCGTAACATTGAATTAATATGACAAAGGACTGATCGTAACATGGAATTAATATGACAAAGGACTGATCGTTACATGGAATTAATATGACAAAGGACTGATCGTAACGTGGAATTAATATGACAAAGGACTGATCGTAACATGGAATTAATATGACAAAGGACTGATCGAAACATGGAATTAATATCACAAAGGACTGATCGAAACATGGAATTAATATGACAAAGGACTGTTCGAAACATGGAATTTATATGACAAAGGACTGTTCGAAACATGGAATTAATATGACAAAGGACTGTTCGAAACATGGAATTAATAAGACTAAGGATTGATCGTAACATGGAATTAATATCAATCGAAACATGGGTTTAGTGGGACTTAGGATCGATCGAAAGAGTGAGACACTCATATGTTGGCGATAGAAAGTTGGCGGACAGAAGATTGATTGAGAAATTAAATTTAATTGAATTTAATTAAGACAAGCGATTCAAAAGAAGATTGAATTAATGAGTGGAAGAACTGATCTAAAGACGGAATTCTGATGACGAAAACTGACCAAAAGAAGATAAATACGACAAACGATTTCAATTAAGGCGACATTAGTAAAAAAGTGAGAGTGCATCAATATGGAATCGAGAAAAACAAGTACATTCGATACTCATGTTAGTAATATCTCATGTAATATGTCATGTACATGTAATACGTCATGTAATATGTGCATGTTATAGGTCATTTAATATGTGCATGTAATATGTCATTAATATGTGCATGTAATATCTCATGTAATATGTGCATGTAATATGCCGTGTAATATGTGCATGTAATATGTGCATGTAATAGGTCATGTGGTATGTCATGTAATATATGTATGTAATATGCCATGTGATATGTGCATGTAATGTATTATGTGCATATAATATCTCATGTAATATGTGCATGTAATATGTCATACAATATGTTCATGCAATATGTCATTGATATGTGCATGTAATATGTGCATGTAATATGTGCCTGTAATATGTGCATGTAATATGTCATGTAATACGGTCCGCTGTTAGCAATTAATTACAGGCCTTTGTTTACACTGCTTTTGCTTTTGCTACATAATCGTGTAATGTCTGCAGTTATATTGACAATTTCATCTGTGCGTCGTATTTGCTTTGTAAGTATCTATGAGTAGACCTATATTGTGGATAGGCCTATTTGGTGGGTGATGGAATTGGTTAATCTTAAACGAATCACTCTTACTTTTGAGTGCCGTCTTATATTTGGATTTGTAAGGATTCTGCAGAATGTTAGGAATAGAAAACATTTCTATCTATTCCCAGGTTGTCTTTAATTATGTTTACATCATCATTAAACTATAGATTTCGAATAGAATGTGCACTGTATGTACATGTGTGCTTAAAACATTCCCTGGGTTTGAGAAGAAAAAAAGGTTGAAATCTCAAACAAACGTCTTAATATACCTTTATTAATACAGTAACATACATCATTGCTCATTTAACGAAAGAAAATAACATATGATAACAAATATAGATAGGTTTATGACAAAAATTTAGGAATTATGAAACACATGGGCTAATACAATAACTATATACATATTAACTTGGATCATTGAACTCTTAATCAGAAGTAGATCTAAAGCAAGTTTTGACACTACACCATCTACATTTACCATAACGTACTATAATTAAAGTCAATAATGTGTCACGTGGACATTGGCTTTTACATGTCTCTAGCAGCAAAACAATTCCCTATAGGTGCTGGCAAACGTCTTACTAAGGGCCAGATACACCACGAAATTCACAGAAGAGTTGATCACTTCCAGGAACAGGGTAAAGGCGGTGACGAGAGAATACAAATTCTTGTAGACACCAACAGAACTGAATTCCTCCACGAGCTGATTCGCTAGAATTCCAATACTTCCAGGAACCAGGCATACCAGGAATAAACCCGAAATGGTTAGCAGCATCTTCGTAATTGATTTTTCTCCATCACTATTATTATCTTTGTCCCCTGTCTTTCCAGACAATTTGTCACGAATTTGCTTGGATCTCTTCAAAGCAACCCAGATGTAAATGTTCAGAGGCACCAGAACGATTACAGGAAAATACCGGAACAAAATAATGAGAAAGATCTGAGAGTAGTCAATGATAAATTGCGCGTTATCCCTGTAAAATTGTGTTGGAGCAAGATACGGCTTAGTCACGTTTAACCCTGGGATGGACACTTCGCCAACTTCGTAGACCAGCGCAGTGGGAAGCAACACAAGGACACAGAAAACCCAAATGAATATACTGAATCCGAGCATTCTCTTAGCTGTACACCAAATTTTCATCCGAAAGGGAAAGACAACGGCTATGAATCGGTTCACAGTAATAAGGACTGTAAGATATGATGTTATTCTACTGAACAAAAAAGTTAAATAAAGAGATGGGCCGAATATAATGACGAAATACCATTGCGATGCTGCGATGTCAACCTGGGCTATAATAGTATTTGCTCTTCGTACCATAGCTGTGATTAAGAAAAGACAATCAGAGATGGCTAATGCGGCAAGACAAACATTCACCCCGTTCCTCATATTGTGCTGTAACAATACTGCGAGACTCATTAGATTTCCTATAACACCGCCCACTGTGAAGACTGGGATAAGAACACAGTCAATGACAAACAAACAGGACACCAGAGTGGCTTTGCTGATTATTGCGTCAAACGTGTTGGTGAGGTTAACATCTGCTGTAAGACTCGACAGGGTCGAGCTGTTTGTTTCATTGGACAGCATCTTGACGCGGGTATGCCTTATCCTGTAAACAATGTTCAAATAATATCACAACATGGACCCTTACAGAGAAACAACTTCTCTTTAACACTTGGTCTTATTGTTCACTGAATTTACCTGTCACTATTACCACTTGGTCTTAAAGTTCACAGAAGTTACTTGACGCTATTACCACTTGGTCTTGTAGTTCACAGAAGTTACTTGTCGCTATTACCACTTGGTCTTGTAGTTCATAGAAGTAACCTGTCACTATTACCACTTGGTCTTGTAGTTCACAGAAGTTACTTGTAGTTCAGAGAAGTTACCTGTCACTATTAGCACGTGGACTTGTAGTTCACAGAAGTTACTTGTCGCTAATACCACTTGGTCTTGTAGTTCACAGAAGTTACTTGTCGCTATTAACACTTGGTATTTTAGTTCACAGAAGTTACCTGTCGCTATTACCACTTGGTCTTGTAGTTCACAGAAATTACCTGTCACTATTACCACTTGGTCTTGTAGTTCACAGAAGCTGCTTGTCGCTATTACCACTTGGTCTTGTACTTCACAGAAGTCACTTGTCGCTATTACCACTTGGTCTTGTAGTTGACAGAAGTTACCTGTCACTATAACCACTTGGTCTTGTAGTTCTCGGAAGTTAACTGTCGCTATTACCACTTGGTCTTGTAGTTCACATAAGTTACTTGTCGCTATTACCACTTGGTCTTATATTTCACAGAAGTTACGTGTCGCTATTACCACTTGGTTTTGTAGCTCACAGAAGTTACCTGTTACAATTACCACTTAGTCTTGTAGTTCACAGAAGTTACCTGTCACTATTACCACTTGGTCTTGTAGTTCACAGAAGTTACCTGTCACTATTACCACTTGGTCTTGTAGTTCACAGAAGTTACTTGTCGCTTTTAACACTTGGTCTTGTAGTTCACAGAAGTTACTTGTCCTAATTACCACTTGGTCTTGTAGTTCACAGAAGTTACTTGTCGCTATTAACACTTGGTCTTGTAGTTCACAGAAGTTACTTGTCGCTATTACCACTTGGTCTTGTAGTTCACAGAAGTTACCTGTCACTATTACCACTTGGTTCACAGAAGTTAATTGTCACTATTACCACTTGGTCTTGTAGTTCACAGAAGTTACCTATCCCTATTACTACTTGGTCTTAAAACCTGTACATTCCAGTTAAATGTATTCTTACAACATAGGAATGTACAAACTCCAATTGATATCATTTCCAATCTGTTCAGATAGAATTAGCTGGATTAGTTACAAATATTTTTTTGTGAGACAATATGGACATTTTCAGTCCTGTTCAAGATTTTAAAAGTAAGAAGAAATAATGTGAATGTGGTTGGAGAGTATTGCCAGAAAATACATTAGCCCGCCGAAATTATACATTGTAACAACACCTACCTGAATACGGTGCAAAAATCTTAAGTGATGGAAGGTATTATGGTGTTCCCAGTCCACGCTCGTCTTTAAAAAACCACTGCAAGTAAATCTCCACGAAATACGCGTCTTCTTGCTCATTATATACCGCTGTCACTTGAGTAGGAAAACGTATTAGATTGATAGTGTATATGTCATTAAAGTAGATAATATCAATTATTGTGTGGGATTATGTTAATCACCGTCTTACAAATTATTTCCATTATAATCCGGATTAACTGACGAGCTTGAGAATTAATTCCGGTATTACTGTCAGCCCAAGATTAGTTTACACATGGAAAGAGAGCTGTAACAAACGTTTTCTTGATAACAGGATTCCTTTCCATCAGTGGGAATGTCTCGTACCAGAACATTGATTTTCTTTTCTTTGTTAATGTTTTCTCTTTCACGAAAAATAAAGTTAAAACTCTAAGGATTGTTAATCTTGATAAACAAAGTAGTTTGAGTTTTGACAATGCAGTGAGTTCCATCAGATATAAATCGTAAACACACATTGTTTAATTCAGATATCGTCTTGCCGTTTTGTCAATTACCCAAGAAACCCATGACAGCGTCACTTCCGGTTATACCTACTCACTCGTACTATCAAAGTCAACAAGGCTTACCATCAACCACAGTGCGTGACAGTTGTCTAGGATGAGTGAATAATTAAAACGAATGTTAAGTGGTCATCGTGGCTAGGGTGAGTGAGTAAGTCAAGCGAAAGTTAAGTGGTCCTAATGGCTAGGTTGAGTGAGTAAGTAAAGCGAAAGTTAAGTGGTCATCGTGACTAAGGTGAGTCAGTAAGTAATGCGAAAGTTAAGTGGTCTTCATGGCTAGGTTGAGTGAGTAAGTAAAGCGAAAGTTAAGTGGTCATCGTGGCTAAGGTGAGTGAGTATTAATAAGTTAAGCGAAAGTTAAGTGGTCATCATGGCTAGGGTGAGTGAGTAAGTAAAGCGAAAGTTAAATGGTCATCGTGGCTAAGGTGAGTGAGTAAGTAAAGCGAAAGTTAAGTGGTCATCATGGCTAGGGTGAGTGAGTAAGTAAAGCGAAAGTTAAATGGTCATCGTGGCTAGGGTGAGTGAGTATTAATAAGTTAAGCGAAAGTTAAGTGGTCATCGTGGCTAGGGTGAGTGAGCAAGTAAAGCGAAAGTTAAATGGTCATCGTGGCTAGGGTGAGTGAGTAAGTAAAGCGAAAGTTAAGGGGTCATGGGTTTCTTCCGATTTGACAAAAGTATTTACAAATTTTTTAAATTTGACTGTGGGAATGGAACACAGATATAAACATAATGTTTGGTTATTAGTTAGCTCACTGTGACTGAATTTCACTGCATCAGTGTTTCCTTCGTTCAAATGGGGAATGTGTGTAGGGGGAGGGAGGGGGTAAAGTCTCAACATGCGCCTGTAATCAAACTAGCAGTGTGCTATAAGCGTTACACTAATCCACCAGCACCTCTCAATCAGGGTAAACAAGTACGATCGACTATTACAGATACGGAACTAGCTCTGAATTTAAGTTTTAATAAATTCGGCTAAATAAATGTAACAAATGAATACTACAAGTGTATAAGCTATATGCTCTAAATAAATGTAATTTACTGCGAGGTAGATATTTTTTAGTCTTCATTTAGAGAAGGTTGCATGAGATGGTCACTATCAAGTATAAACAGTTCTTAAGCATAAGTATGTTTTGACGTTTTGCTTTTTACGTCTTAACTTTTTTTTTTTAAGTTTTTGTCCCGCAGGTTCGCATATGTTTTCACACTCCTCTTTACAGATTTCTATTTTTTTTAATGAAATTCCCATTAAAGATTGGAAGTGGAACTGAATGACAGACAGATGATTCGAACTGACAAGCGTACCGAAGCCATTGAAGGCCAGTTTTGAACGGTCTCATTTTAGTACATATGCCTAATTAACTGTTCGAAGGAACAATGGATTAAAGATAATCATAGGCCGCATTCTCTGATTTCCTACAAACGTGTTAATTTCCTCCGGGTTGCCGGATTTACATTTAATATTTGTAAAATCTCAATTTCTTTCATTATCATACTCCTCTAATCAACAGTTAATGTGGCTAAGTCAGATCCACCATTATATTAGGCATGAGTCTTTATCTAAATGCTATTAATTTAGAAAACTTCAGTGGCTAGATATGGAATATTGCTGCATGAGATAACGAAATAAACTTGTAGCCCTCTCCATTATTGTATTAAGATAAGTTGAAGTAAAAGCATTCTGACTGTTATTCGCGGACCTTCCTCGAGATTTCATCCGCCAATCTCCGAATGATGTTTAGAATGAAAGTGAAAGCTTACAAGTAAATAATCCAACAATGTGGAAGTCTGAGATCAGCACACCGTCTTCCGGGCAGATTATATCCCGCATCCGGCTGCCAGACTGGATTAAAACGATTACTTCGTCTTTCTATGTGAGGCGTGCGTCACGATGCTATCTATGGTGATATATAAGTATGGTATTAGAAGAGGGTGTGACACGCCGTCCTTTTAAATAGCATAACTATAACCACATTTAAGTAAAATGTCAACATATATGCATATATATATATATATATATATACATGTTTGGTCTTACTGGTAGAAATGTAATTTAAAAGTTAAATTAACAGACGATCATAGCTGAAATCCCCATATTGCTTTTATATGACAACTTATTGGTTACAGCCTCCCTCTGCATATAGCTGCATGTTGTCTTATTGGTTTGTTTCTTCGCGGTCTTCCACCAAACTTATTTTGTATTATGTTTCGCTGGTGTTTTTTACATTTTTTTGCGAGGTCTTAAACCAAACTTTATTTTGTTTAATATTTTGCGAATGTTTCTAACTTTGCAATTATTTTGTATAATGTTTAATTTCGCGGGTGTTTTTAACCGTTTTTTCACGGTCTTTAATAAAACCTCATTTTGTTTAATGTTTTGGTGGTGTTTCTAACTAGTTCCTTCGCGGCATTCCTCCAAACCTCATTTTAAAAAATTTTTCGTGGGTGTATTTAACTAGTTTCTTCACAGTCTTCCATCAAACCTTTTTTTGTAGAATAATTTGTTGGTGTTTTTACTTGGTTTCTTTGCGGTCTTCCGCCAAAACTCATTTTGTTAAATGTTTAGGTGTGTTTTTAACTGGTTTCTCCACGTTCTTCAACGAAGCCTCATTTTGTTTAAGTTTTGCGTGTGTTTTTAACTGGTTTCCTCTCAGTATTCTTCCAAACCTCGTTTTGTTTAATGTTTTGCGGGTGTTTTTAACTGGTTTCTTCGCGGTATTCTTACAAACCTCGCTTTGTTTAATGTTTTGTGGGTGTTTTTACTTGGTTTCTTTGCTGCATTCCTCAAAACATCATCTTGTTTAATGTTTTGCGGGTGTTTTTAACTGGTTTCTCCACGTTCTTCAACCAAGCCCAATTTCGTTTAAGTTTCGTGTGTGTTTTTAACTGGTTTCTTCTTGGTATTCCTCCAAACCTCGTTTTGTTTAATGTTTTGCGGATGTTTTTACTTGGTTCCTTCGCGGTATTCCTACAACCCTCATTTCGTTTAATGTTTCGTGGGTGCTTTTAACTGGTTTCTTCGTGGTATTCCTCCAAACCTTGTTTTGTTTAACAATTCGCGGGTGTTTTTTACTGGTTTCTTTGCGGTATTCTTCCAAACCTCGTTTTGTTTACTGTGTTGCGGATGTTTTTACTTGGTTTCTTCGCGGTATTCCTCCAACCCTCATTTCGTTTAATGTTTCGTGGGTGAATTTAACTGGTTCCTTCGTGGTCTTTCACCAAACCTCATTTTGTTTTATGTTTGTCGGATGTTTTTAACTGGTTTCTTCGCGGTATTCCTCCAAACCTTGCTTTGTTTAACGATTCGTGGGGGGAGGGGGGTTAACTGGTTTCTTCTGGGTCGTCATTTTGTTTAATGTTTTGCCGGTTTTTTAACTGGTTTATTTGCGGTATTCCTCCAAGTCTCATCTTTCAAAAAATGTTTCACGTGTGTGTCTGGTTTCTTCGCGGCATTCCTCGTAACCTTATTTTTGTTAAATGCTTCGTGGGTGATTTTAACTGGTATCTTTCCGGTCTTCAGCCAAACCTCATTTTGTTTAATGTTTTGCCGGTGTTTCTAACTATTTTTTTGCGGCATTCCTCGAAACCTCATTTTGTTTAATGATTTGCAGATGTTTTAAACTGGTTTCTTTGCGGTATTCCTCCATAACACGTTTTATTTAATGACCCGCAGGTGTTTCGTTGTGGTTTTCCACCAAAAATCAGTTTATTTCATGTTTCGCGAGTGTTTTAACTGGTTTCGCTGCGGCCTTCCACCATACCTAATTTTGTTTAATGTTTCCAGGCTTTTTTAATGGGTTTCTTAGTGGTATTCCTCCAAACCTCACTTTGTTTGATGTTTTGTGGGCGTTTGTTACTGTTTTTTCAGGGCATTCCTCCAAACCTCGTTTTGTTTAATGATTCTTGTCTGTTTTGAACTGGTTCATTCATTGGCGGCCTTTCACCAAAGCTTATTTTGTTTAATGTTTCGCGGATGTTTTTAACAAATTCTTCTTCGCGGTCTTCAATCAAACCTCATTTGTTTAATGTTTCGCGGGTGTTTTTAATTGTTTTTGTTCGGGTCCTCCTCCACACCGCACTTGTTTAATGCTCCGTGTGAGTTTTAACTAGTTTCTTCACAGTCTTCCACCAAACCTTATTTTCTTTAATATTTCGCTGGTGTTTTTAACTGCTTTTGGTGATCTCTTCCCAACCTCATTTTGTTTAATGATCCGCAGATGTTTTTAACCGGTTTCTTCGCGCTCTTCCATCAAATTTCTTTTTTTTTTAAATGTTTTTGCGGGTGTTGTTAACTGGTTTCTTCGCGCTCTTCCACCAAACCTTACTTTGGTAAATGTTTCGTCATGTGTGTAAATTAACAAGTAACTCAATAAAGCATTGTACGTGGCCTGCATCTGACATTGCAAAAAGCAAGAGGGATGAGTTCGAGCAATCATCCCTGATGACCATCAAACAGGTCACAGCTACCCAACACGATTTCCTGTTCTTCTGAATTGTCCATCATTGAACTCAAAACCTGACAATAGCTTATATGGTTGTATGCTGTTGTTCACTTGCAATTGTGAGATGACTCTTTTCTGGTTTGACCCTTCGCCAATCTAGCTAATAAGAAGCATCTTCCCATTGCAAGAGTCAAAATGTGTAAGACGATAGTTTCACATTTTACCCTTGCTGCAATACGCGGGAAAACGTGGCAAAAGTTTTTTGGACTGCTGCAAAACAACCCGCCATTCAGAAATTCGTTTGCATATCCAAATCTAAAACAAACAAGTGGAGTGACCTTGTTAATTGCTGGTGCTTCGTCTGGTAAACAGAAGCTGGCAAGCGCATACACTCCCCAAAATGTGGAAAACTTAAAAATGTTATCTCAATACCTAAACCAGACAAAGATCGTACAGACCAATCTCATGAACATCAAATCATTGTAAATAATGGAAGCTATATGGTCAAAAATAGGTTAGAATGCCATTTCGAGTCAAACGACCTTTTCAACAAAACTCGAGGTGGATTTCTCCCTCGGCCATGGCTTAGTGGTATAGCGTGTGTGCTTCCCTATTCTGCTTTGATGTGCCGTTCACAGGATCAAGGCCGTCTGTCGACCATCAGGTATGTTAGTGATTCACACGGCTCCGGCAATCGCGGGACGGGTGTTCTTTACGAGATTTCTTCCCGGTTTTCCTTCGTAACGAGGCAATGTGCAGTAGAGGTGGACAATTCGTCACCATATGAGAGAAATAGCCTTGAGTACGACTTTAAACCCCAATGATCCAAGCAAACAAACAAACAAAGTGGATTTCAAAGAAATAGAAGCACAACAGGTCATATAGTACACCTACAATATGCAATTAAGAATAACATCGAGGCGTGAATATAGCCTACACTTGGTATATTTCTTGATAACGGTTTAGTAAAGGCGTTCGACCTATGACAAACCGTTTTATCACTTGTATCTTTATTCTTCGTATATTGAATTACTTTTCGCATATGTGAAATTCTTTTCCACATATGTAAAATAAATTACTTTAATTTATATATGTGAAAAATTGTGTCAGCTTAGAGGTCCCACGCCATTTTTTATTATGCTGTTACCAGTATCCTTGGCTTTTAGACTCTCTTGTTGTTTGTATATAAGTAATAATTGCTGTGATGTTCCCCGTTCTGCATGTTGTTGATTATCGTATTGTGGCCTTTCCAGGTTGAATATTTTGCTGATACGCTGTGTGTTTGTCTTGTAAACACAAGTCTGCTTATTGAGCTTTACTGGGGCCAGTTGTTCAAAGCACTATTAATTTTAATCCGAGATTAAATGACACCACTCCATGTTGAAGGCCTATCTCTAATCCTAGATTAGTGGTTTAATCTGCTATTAGGGACTAATCTTGGCTTTGAGAAACTGACCCCTGGTCATCTACTTCGGGGGTGGTATGCGTGTTTGTTTAGAATTCGTTATACAATCGCGCCTATAAGTGTATCTCCATTATTTTTGTGAATTTCTCCACTGACTCATATCCAAAGATAGTTTGAAGAGAAGGGTCTAAGAGGGGACAGACTCACAATTTGATTTTCCGTCTTGTTCCTAAGCCAGTATAGGAAGAGTTGTGTTTACTAGGTATATTAAAAAGTTAGACAGACATTACATGGATCAAAACCAA
>JARFOD010020299.1:0-11007 GCA_031763545.1 Mopalia muscosa
TTTTGGAACCCCCCCCCCCCCCCCCCCCTCCCACACACACTCCAATTTGTTGATTCGGGGAATGTATTACTTTCATTTCCAGTCCATTTCCAGTGTAATGGTGTGTTAAAAATTTAAGTTTAAGGTTATGTAAGAGTTGTCTAGTCTACCTCCACGCATCTTCTGTACCATCAATAGAAACATATTTACAGAACAAACCCGTCAACAAAAAATTTGTAACCTAATATGTTTTTTTGGAAATAGCCTTGATCGGCCAATATAAGAGAGACAACTTTATTTCATGCCAAGAAGGAAAGTAAGCGGCTCAATAAATTATTGTACATGCTATCTAATTATTTCCGTTAAACGATTTTGGGCAGAAAACACAACCTTGTATGACCCCCCAAAGTGTAGCCTCGGGTATTGTATTACTTCTATATTAAAACACATTCTTCACCCACTTCCAGAGTAATAGTTTGTTAAAAAAAGTAAAATTTGAGGTTATGTAAGAGTTTTATATAGTCTACCTCCACGCATCTTTTTTACTATCAATAAAAAGGTATTTAGAATTAAAAAATCGTCACTGAAAATATTGTGAACTAACATGATTTTTTTTTTCGACTTAGCCTTGATCGGCCCCTAAAAAGAGAAGGGAAACATTTCATGCAAATAAGGAAAGTAAGGTGCAAAATTAAACATCTTACCTACTTATTTTTGTTAAACGCTATTGGCCAGAAAACACCACCTTGTATGACCCCAAAAAGCGCAGACTCGGGTATTGTATTACTTCTGTATTTATGGCGACAGTTCTGATTTACTTGGCCATTAAGAGGCTATAAAATACACCTTATCAACGACTTCTGCGAGATCTGGTCACATAACTGTACTTATAGGCCTAGAGGCAAGAATAATTCAGGTTAATACAAATATCATTGATTGTTTCTGGAATTTCAATGGATCGTGATGAAATTATATATGCTCGGATGTAAAACTGGGATTTGGCATTGTTTTTTCTGCAAGTTATGTCATAATAAACAAAATAGAAAGATCAGTAATTAACAATTACTATCTTATTAAACAATAAAACTGAATTTGCCCGAAAGAGTAGATAACGTCTGTGTCTCGCTTATGTAAGCGGCTTGCACAAAAGCCTGCGATGTCTGAATGGCATCCTGGGATTGTCAGGTCTTGTCTTCGGTTGTTGCAGGGGGCGTCGGAGGTGATTTCCCTCAACCGTTAGGTTGGTACACGGTCATATGAGTGAAAACATGTTTTGCTTGCTTGATTGGGGTTTAACGGCGTACTTAAGGTAATTTCACTTACATAACGACATGTCAGCCCCACGGTACACCACTCGTAACAAACAAAATCTTCACAGGACAAATCGAGGAGACTATAGCAGGCCAAAACTCATACATCACAAACATATCGGCTTCCTGTTCCACTTGAGCTTGTTCCTGTTCCAGTCATGAACACATAAACGTTAAACCGCCTTCAAATAGTATTTTCAAATCATGCGCAATTTGAGGCATGGCGGATATATTCAAAATATTTCCTCTGCTATTAACAACCGGCATCGAAAAAGGATTACATGTCACGAAATATCCTTGCGGTTTCCAACAAGTAGGAGGTAGGAAAAACAGCTAAACGTTTATTTGTTTGAATGGGGTTTAACTCGCGCTTTAAGTTATTTCACTCACATGACAGTGTGACAATCCAGGGTCGCTAAGAGAAAATATGGGCCCCAGGGCCAAATGAAAAACCCATCAGGGGGGCATGTAACTCATTAGTGGGGCCCTCCTGGGGCTACTCATGGGCTCTGCCTCCGGTTGACCCTCTCTCCATGAGCTAGGTGCACGATTGGCTTTTCTCATACTTTCTCGCGTTACTTGTCATGTAAGAGTCAATCAACGTGTTATCTTTAATGTCACGTGATGTTTTGCCTAGAATAAATGATAATAAAGCCAGTAGTGCACCTTAATGCTCGCAGAGGGCCTGTCAACACCAATTGCAACAATGAAACACAAAACAGGACAGTCATAACGAGACACAATATAACAAGATCACAAATAGATCGGTTTCATGGTGCCCTTTAGTTGTGAGAGCAGCAGGGAGCCATTAGGGTGGACCATTTACTTTATTATCATTTATTCTGGGGAATACACCATGTGACGTTAAAGATCATACGATGGCTGACTGCCTATGTATGACAAGTAACGCGAGAAAGAGCGTGAAATGCTTATCGTGCACCTAACTAGGAAGCTCACTCCAAACACTCCACCAAATCAACCCCTATATTCTGTCTGGTTTTGTTTTGTTTAGTTTTGGGGTTTTTTTCTTTTTCTCTCTCTCTATCTATGCATAAATGAGGCGGCATATCTATATATAAGTTAAACTAGATAAGACAAGTAGAATAAATACGACGATACACGGATCGTAGGGTTCTGGGCAGCATTTAATACACCTGGCGGCAACATCAAAGGAACTAATATAGGTCTTTACCTGAGCACTTGCATACACAGACAGTTGCATATCTCTACGGAAATCAATTACACGACATTGACTGATAACAAAGCCGATAGAACGAGGGTCTAGAATGTCAACATAGGTTGAATCCGGATGTATAGGAGTTCACTGGAAAATTGAGACGGGCTTGAATACATGCTTCACTAGTTAATTCCCCATACAAATTTCAGATAGAAATTTTACATAATTCTGCATTTTATTTTTATTTTTTACTTGTACATCTTTTGCAAAGGCCCAAAATATATCCCCAAAGAAATTGTATATTTCGTTTATGTTCCGTGGCAACATGGAGCGGGTTTGTTGTGTCGTGTATCAATTTGCATGTACAGGCTCTGTCGTAAAAAAAAGCACCGGGTCATTTTTTTCTGTACATGTCTTGTTTCGATCGGGCTGGTTTCCCATTCTCACCCCGCTGGCACGCAGCATATAATTGAAAACCTGGCCCTTGAGCACGACGTATAACCATACATAACTCAATCAACGTTAAAAAAAAACAGACAAAAAGACGCCTGATAAGCGGAAAGTTTTCTCGATGTGTCTATATGTGTAATAGTTTTTTAAAATAATTCTTACTATCTAAATTTTTTTTTTTTTTTTTTTTTTTTGAATTTCACAAATCTGGTCTAGACAAGTACATGGCGAGCTGAAGAAATTACCTATACCAGCTAAGCTAAATCAGTCCCCAGTATAGAAACTGTCAAACTCTCTCAGGTTCTCTTTGACGGTTCCCTATCACTCTTTGATCCCCTTACCTCAAAGGTAATGGCGTCTTTAATCAGAGCACTTATATCACTAGATATAACAGCTTCACATATTTGCCTGTAGCTCAACATGTCAAATCTGGCAAAGAACAAAGTAAAAAAGAAATGAAAATAAACCAAAAACTCGTCTATCACACGACCACACAAGATCGCCTTATAATCAAGATTTACATACAAATGCTTGGTCACAGGCATGTTGATATGTAAACAAGCAGACATACTTCAAGTGGGGTTTTTTTTAAAGTAATACAGACTTTTGTGACGTAACAAACCAAGTTGGATGGTTGTTTGTTATAATGACGTCTCCATTCCTTTGAATGTTTTGCGGCATGACTAGATTATACTTGCACGTTGTCATCCATAATTTAGATTTAAGCAATTTTTTTTTTTTTTTTTTTGCCTTCAATTCAATGCATCAGATGTCAGGAAACCCGACAAATCCTCAATCCATGTAAAACAATGTATTGCGAGTTAGATGCACGATTGGCTTTTCTCATACCTTCTGGCGTTATTTGTCATGTACTGGCAGTCAGTCAACGTGTTATCTCTAAAGTCACGTGATGTTTTGCCTAGAATAAATGATAATAAAGCCAGTAGTGCGCCTTAATGTGTATTGCGTCGTTACATAAAATTGGCATAGACCATATTCTAGAGTGAACTGCAAATAGTACCTGGGGAGTACAGATTCGTTTCCCAAACTAAGCCAACCAGCAACGATTTCTCCACTAGTATTTTAGTTTTATTTGTGATTAACGTCGTACTCCTTCTTTTGTCAGTTACCGGCACCGTTGCATTGCGATTGTGTGGTCCCACTACATTTGATTAAAGCCGTCGCCGTCTTCCCTCCCTATCTTACTGCCAGCCCTCTTGATCATAAACCAGGACCATTTTGAATGTAGTGATACTCGCTAAAGTGATGTAAAGTGTGCGGTCGTTACCAGGTCATATCACGGTTGTAAATACATCGGGACTATCCTGTGATTTGATACAGCTATAGATCATGGTAATTCTTCTTTTTGTTAAAGATATTAACTAATTTTATTATTGTTAAATACAAAGAATTGTTCCAGTTTAGATTGGTCCACATAACACATTTTCAATTTTATCCTTGACCTGTTTTAAGTGCTGTCCATCGGGGAGGGTCCACAAGCCCCATTAACCATACCCGACTCAACAGCCACCCAACTCAACAGCCACCCACCCCCACCCAACCCTCCGCCCTAACTGCTTATTTGTTCTTTCATGGGTTAGTATTCAAAAACAACATTGCACCCATTCGCCAAATTCAGCATTTATGAAATTTAATTATGCCAGAGGACTCAGCAGACAATAATGCACAACTAACTGTGCACCATAATTTTTGTCATATTAACTTTAAACATGATCACCCGTTTTCAAAAATCCACCATATATTAACCCTATTGTCCTTTCCATGGAGAAACATAGGCGTCGGGGGCTCATGTTTGAAACTGGTGAAAGCAAATACAATTTGATTTTCCCACATTCAAAACGTTCTTAATATTACTGTAGATGCGATTGCGTATCTTATAGACTATACAGTTATAACTATCTTACATGACGACGGATTGTCCACTTCACGCTGTAACTAGCCGTATTACAGTGGAAAAGCGGGAGGAAACCACCCCAGCGATTGTCGGAGCCACATCGCTTGACTCTCCCAAACCTTATGGTCGACAGGCGGACTCGATCCCGAGAACGGTACATCGAAGCAGATTCAGTTTAGCAAGCGAACACGCTACCACTTAGTGACGGCCGCGGGTCAATGGGTGAAGGAAACTACCATCGATGCCACTAGCAACAAAGACAAGACGGGACAATCGCAGGACACAATACAAAAAAGATCACAAACAGATTGGCTTTATATTGCACGGTAGCTCTGAGAGCAACTGGCCAACATGAAGCTTCTGGACCTCCCAATCCTCCGCGATTCATGCCAGGAATGAATATTTTCTACAATTGACAACAAAAACGCCTTTCCAGAAAGTCGTACGTTGCATTTAACACTTAGGATAGGTTATGCATATTAAACACATATTGTATAGGATAGGTATATTCTGATACTCTTTCCACCTTTGCCCCACATCAACAAAGGTACAGACTTTTTACGAGGTGTGCATACCTTCAATGGCTTTTGCAAAAACCAGTCAAAGAATGGCGTCAATTTTATTCTGGGCAATATAAATTTCGCTTATGTCCTTTGAAGTTTAGATATTATTGTATACACGGGTTAACAGATGTTGTTTAATTTCACTTAAAGTTGAGTTACTAGGACTTTATTGCGGAAGTATAAATGGACCGACTTCCAGCCAAGTGGAACGTCCGCATGTCGTAAACGTGTAGCAATAGGTACATGTTATACTAATAAATTTTCATGTAAGTGTTAACTGTAAAAAATGTCTTGAAAGCCTGTGCAAAGGTATTGTAATACCGGATAACACACATGGATTGAAAGTTACTTATTTATAGACATACAAAGCTAACTAAACGAAAACAGCTTCAAAACGTATTCTCAGGTACCTTGGCTTGGCATGTGTATGGAACGCTTGGACATACTCTAGGACCATTCAGAATATACAATGAAGCGATATTTGGTAAATTACCGAAAATCGTGCGGTCGCCACCCCGGCAAATTGCAGTTGTATAAATACACCCAGACTATATTATGATGTCATTCCGCTATAGATCAATGCAATTTATTTTTTAAAGATACTCAAAAATTTAAATATTCTTTAATTAACCACTTGCTTCATTTTATGTTGACCCAAATTACACATTTTCAAATTTTTAAGCAGGTGGATTATTTCTGTGGCTAAAAGAAGGGCCCAGGGGCCACTTTCACAAAATGTCGCTATAGTTAAACATGACGTAATTTTATCGTACGATATTTATTTGTACGACATTTTGTGAAAGTGGTCCTTGTCTCGTTACTTCCTTGTACGATGCCGCGTTTTATGCCAAAGTTACACACTGCGTTGAAAAGCGAGATAGAACTCAATGGCAAAAACATACGCTAAAAAAGTTCTTTTTTTTTCGTAGGGAGCATCTTTACCGACGCTTGAACACTATTTACAGACTTAAATAAATCTAGTACATTGTATAGGGCATGTGATTAAAACCGGAAGCGGGCTTACCTCCATGACTTACGTAAAACTAGCTTGGTCATAAACCTGGTGCCATTTTAAATGTGTAAATGTAGTGATATTCGCTCAAATAGCGTAAATCGTGCGGTCGTAGCAAGACAAATTACAGCTGTATAAACACACCGGGACTAGGCTTGGATTTCATTCAGCTGTACGTCAATCCAATTCCCTTTTTAAATATACCAGTCACTCGAATCAAGCAAACAAACATATCATAAAGCTGCAACAAGTTTAATTATTTTTAAATGCATAAAATTGTTCAATGTTATGTTGACCTACACAATACATTTTCGAATGTATATGCACCTGCAAAGTAGAGCCCCTTCGTCACTTCCTGGTTAGACAGTAATTTAGTTCACAAGGGCATCATGTTCGGAGTCCAAAGCTATGAATACTCTGATTTTCCCACACAATGGGGATTATTTTTATCAACTCATTTTTCAAACAAATGCGTATCAACATGGCGACGACTGCATGACGCCCGAGATGAAGTGAACAGTATATTCGAGTACTTTCGAAAGCTGGCATATATATATTTGTATTTATATATTTTATTTAGAGATACAGTGTTAGAATGCACATAACTGTAATTTCAATTTTTTTTTTTTTTACTTATCAGCAATTATGGGTTCAATTAACACTGCCCAATAATATTTAATATAGTGAACTTTCCGACACATTTTATATGCCAAACCAGACTTAAAATCGTCCATTAGCGTTGTTAAAAGTACGGAAATACAGTTCAAGTAGCTGTTGCTAACCCAACATTCCGCCCTGAGAGTAGATTTTAAATTTCAGTAGAAGGTCATGTGACTTCCATTTTGTACACATTTTTATCTGATAAAAGGATACAGCATTTATTCGATTGGGATCTGAATTAAGCGGTCAATATTTAACTGATATGTTTGTTTGTTTGACTGATGTTTAACGTCGCACTCAAGAGTATTTTAATTATATGACGTCGGATTGTCCACTTAACACTACACACAGCCTTACCACGGTGGAAAACTGGGAAAAAAACCTCGTAAAAACCGCCCCAGCGATTGCCGGAGTTACAACATTTGACTTACTCATATACACTCGCTACCACTGAGCCACGGCCGCGGGCAATATTTAATTGAAGATTTAACCCCTACGTTAAACCCCGTGGTTGTGTAATTACACAAATTGGGGCCTTTAAACCCAGTAGCTCAAAATCTTTCAGGAATAAGCATAGTCTGTAATGCTTAGAGAATTTACATTCTTTATAAGGTTGTGTGCTCAAAATATACGAAACAACTCTGCTTCCTGTTTTGTTTGTTTGTTTGATTGGGTTTTAACGACTAGAGGGAATTTCCCCTTATATGACGACGGATTGTGGAATTCACACTGCTCTTTGTCCGTGATGTGCAAATCGAAGTTTCGTTAGTAACTGCTCAAGATGCCTCGGCCGCGGGCCTCTGCCTCCTGAAAATACCTGTTTGCGCCCTCCAGTGCTCAGTGTTCATTCTGGTTCTCCTTATTTGGGAATTTTACTGTCATTTTATGTGATTTGGTGATAACGGGCTTCCATATAAATGTGACAGCGTTTGATGCCAGTTTCAATTAAATGAGCATAAATTCATTACAGGATCTAAGAAAACTAAGTGGTTTGGAGAGAAAGTTAATTTAAAAGCTAACTTGTTCGTTGAACTGTGCTCGTAAACAACATAAAACAAAGCAATGTGTCAACAGTCGCCATTTTATCGACTTTTTTCTAACGAGAAAGCTGTCGAAAGACCTACTAAAAAATTACCCTAGGGCTGTTTCTGTCAGGTCAATTCAGCCACCAGACAACGAAACAATTCCACCTTACAACTTACAAGTAATTAACCAAAATTGTGGTCACTTTGATTTCGTTTGTTGCTTTATGCTTTTTGTTTTCCAGACATAGTTTTCACGATTTAAGAAAAAACTAGGGTTTAATTGATACCTCTTGATACAAAATGAAATGCTGACAACTTATTTAATTGCTGTTGAAGCGCCAACATACGTAATGATTAAATGCTGTACTACTAGTTATTTGTGCATAAATTAACAGTGGAGATTCACGAACTAATGGTGGTGGTGGTGCTAAAATTAATTGTGGCGGGAACCAAAAAAACTTGAAAGAAAAAGGAAAGCAACCGCTTCGCACTATCTGATAACACTTTGCAAAATTGCCAATATGTGGATCAAGATACAAGATTCACAACTCATTATTTTCTCCCGGTTGAAGTCTTTTGTGCTTGTTGTTTCATCGGAAGTCCATATCATTTTCACTTTGAACAAATGCATTATATGAAAAGCATCGAATTTGCAGGCCTATATAAATCTACCGTAAACCTTCTAAAATTTCAGACACTTATTAATGTAATATTCTGACAGTCTAGCCATGAAAGGAACTGGGGATTTCATATTGTCTGAACCTTTTCTCATAAGATTGTTTGTTTGTGGTTTAATATCGAACTCAAGGGTATTTCACTTATATGGCAACGGATTGCCCACTTCAAACTGATCCCTGTCTAATGATGGTGGAAAACCGGGAGGAAACACCCCTGCGATTGCCGGAGCCACATTTTGTGACTCACTCATATACCTGATGGCTGACAGACAGACTCAATCCTGTGAATGGTACATTGAAGTAGGTTTAGTAAGCTCATTCGCTAACCACTAAGCCTGGCCACAGGTGTTACTTATCAGATAAATAGTAATCATACAATTCACTTTACAGAAAATACAAAATGGAAGATAAAAAGAAAACTCAGGAATATAATTTACAAAATAAAACATCCGGTATAAAAGGCAACTACAGAGTAAAAACAAGTTTTGTAACATATATAAATGACCTACCTTCACTTTTTTGCCACACTAGCGACCATCATTTGTACATAACCTGGCATTTATTTATACATTGTGTAGAATTTTCAATAGTATTTTCTTACCATCTTGGCCCTCTGGCTAAGGGCAGTTTGTTTGAAGAGTAACAGTTCTGTCTTTACTTAGCCCTGGAGGAAAATGAACTTTCTAACGCTTCACAACTCTGTTGTGCTAGTGTTAATTATTGTTGGAATACACCACCATCATATAAGTGAAATACCCTTAAGCACAATGTAAAACAACAATGTAAAACGTAAAACACCAAGCAATCAATAAATCAATCATTACCAATCAATCAATCAATCAATAAATCAATCATTATCAACCAATCAATCAATCAATCAATCTTACCATCTTGTGTATGATTGTCTTACAGCATAGCACAAAATATAAATTTTTCTGTGATTTTGGATAGCGTTGATGATTTCTTTGTTTGATTGGATTTGAGGGGTGGAAATTTGTTTACATTTGCAGTACATGTCCAGTAAAAATTTAGATTGAAATAGTGTCAAATGGCCTGTAGGGCAAAGCAGAAAAATGTCTGACAAAGTATTTTAAACATTTCCATGACTGGACTGTTTGATTGGGGTTTAACAAGGGTATTTTGCTTATACGATGATGGGCTGTCCACTTCACACAGTTTCTTGCTTGAAAAATAAATATGTGAAAAATCGAGTATAACCCCCCATGCCAGAGCCACAGGAATCGATGTGTGTCCCTTTTATACCTGAAGGCCAACAGATGAACTCGAATCTGTGAGTGGTACATGTACATCCAAGTACAAATTGTATCTTAAGAGATTTGAAGGAAAACACAGCTGGATCACATTGATATTTGTTATCTAGAATGATATTACATATAAATAAGAACAACATACTAACTATTCAGGTGTTTTCATGTAGTAAGATTTTTTTCACTGCAGGATGATCCGAGTCATATCGAGTTTTTTTAATTTTCATTTTAGAAACCAAATCAGCTTCTGATAAGCAATCAGAAGTTCATTAGATATTGATAAAAATAGCACTTGTTTTTGGGCGCCAAAGAAAGGCAACAACACAAAGGCCCTTTTTTCTTGTTCCGGACTTCCCATGATGCAATTGGTGAAACTGTGCATCACAAATGCGTCCCTTAAAGCGCCAGTGACTAGCTGTGTCTGGGGCAATAAACATGTAAAAAAAATACATGTAGGTTAAAAACTCCTTCAGGACTCTGTGATTATTTTCCATGAGTTATCTCCCTTTACATCCCCATTCTCAGGTCCCAACAATGTGACAGAACTCAACTGTTCACCAGGCTTGAGGTACCTAAAATGAACAGAAACAAGAGAAAAATTAACAACATTTTTTTTTTTAACAATTTGACAAGGCTGACGATGAAAAACAAAAAACATAAAAGAAAGTACGGGATGAATACAGGAAAAGTTAGGTTTGTTTGTTTATTTGTTTGGGGTGTAACGTGTGAAGGATATTCCCCTTATATGTAAATGGACTTCACTCTGTTCCTTGCTAATTACTATGCAAAAATGTGAGGAAACCACATAAAAAACACCCATGTGTTTGTTGGAGCCCCATCTTGTGAATCAGCCATGCTGTGGGCATATAGTTTAGTGTTTGTTTGTTTGTTTTATTTGTTTGATTGGTGTTTAACGTCGTGCTCAAGGGTATTTCACTTATATGACGACGGACAGAAATACAGGACATCAC
>JARFOD010020310.1:0-24567 GCA_031763545.1 Mopalia muscosa
ACCCCCCCCCCCCCCCCCCCCCCCTGAATTGGAAGACCGTTAACTTTGATGATAAAACTTCACTACATTTTTTACAACAGGGGTGTTTGACAATCAATTAAATACAGGTAGCTACCTGGAGGATTAACTGTCTGACCAAGGCGTATCAACGGTTTCCGTGTATTGTATATTGAGCACTAATTCACTGACGCCGCATGTAGTTGATTGGTGTTAGTCTGTTCAGAGATTGATTACAGCTTGAATGGAATTCAACTAGCATTTGACACGGTCAGCTATTGTCACTTTGGTAGAAAATCGGGCATATTTCACAATATCTATGCATAATTATTTACGAAACACACGTGAAATGACTCAATTCGAAATAATAAACAAATTGCGAAAAAACTAGATAGAATTATTTCAAACAATTGAGCACGAAAGAGGTAAAACTGTCGTAAAATAGATCAAAAATACATTTTACCCATTTTCTCTGCTTTCATTTTTCAGATTACCGTACTAGGGGAAATGCCTACTCCTCAGCTGTTTGTATACCTACTGAACTGACTTTTGGCACACTTCATCTTAACATATAAAACTAAAAAAGATCATTCAGATTTTTAATATCTGTTTTCGTTTCTTAGATAAAGTTATAAGAAAATGAAATTTCACTATTTTGACTCATTTTTGTGATTTTTGACCTTTAACCCAATATTGCAAAAAAGCTAAGACAAATAGGAAAAAACTGAATGACCGTTTTGGGGTTCACATAATGTTTTATACGTTGATGTAAGATTGAACAGTTGACGTAAATAGTGTAAAAGAAGTAGCAATTTGAAAAAGAGGTAGCAAGAATGTACTTTTTATACAAAATATTTTTTTCTGTAAGCTTAGGAAAAAAATAATTTACTTATTATTGTTCTGCAGAAAAAGGCGATTTAGAATGTGTATACATGTGTTGCAAAATTCACAGTAGTTTAGAAGTAAAACGGCGAAACCTAAAATCACTCTGTAGGGGGGTTAGAGTATCCTTAAAACATTATATCTACATGTACAACGTTATAATTGAGAACAGGGTTGTACCACTCATTCTCTAGCCGTGACGGATATATCTTTGAAATACCACTTAATAGGTTGATCCATTCCTACTGCATAGTGAACATCTTGTTGACAACATTTTTTAACAGTACTTAATACACCATGTTAATAGTCATAACCTTTTATCGAGATGTCTGTAGATTATCCATAACACAACTCCACACAATTAAGTTTAAGTTTTATTAAGAAACTGTGTGAGTTAATCAAGAAGATAAGATGATTCATGGATTAAATTATTCGACATCCCTGTGCCAGTGGGATTGCTTTTCAGAAATATGTACGAACTACTAATTCGAGAGCGTAAATTAGGTTCTAGACTATCTTTAGTTAATCGACGAGGAAAACGAAAAAAAAAGTAAACATCTTTGATAGTCAAAGACACGTACAATAAAAACCGTTATCGTGTAGAGCGTGACTAAAAAGCTGGAATCCCAGCAAATCCAGCATATGAAACTAGGTCAGAATACGAATAAGCAGCGTTTTGTCGCATAGTCTCTCTACAGTCGTCTTTAAATGTAGAGATACCATGTGTTCGTATGATGAGTGGACAGTGTGTTTACAGCAGTTGTTAAAAATGCTGTTCCTAATGGGTGGATAACTCTCATAACAGCGCAAAATATTTTTTTATGCTACATAATAGTATGTATTAAATTGATCATATTCACCCCAATTGTTTCACAAGGTTTTGTCAATCAATTAGGAAAGATACTGTAGTGGGGCTGTTTTCAGGAATATCTTAATAATAATATCCAAGGTAATAAATAACAGAACAATATCTCCATACTCGAGCTACCAAATATATTTGTACCTAACTCAATCGCCCGTATAAAACTTATCAACGGATTCAGAACAGCATTTCTCATATCAACTGTTTACAGATTTACTCGTGCTCAATTGGGCATGGGTATAATCATTTCCTGTTATGAAAATGAAAGCTTTAAATGACATACTTTTGAAAAACATAATATTGACTGCCTTGCAATCTGATTATACCAGACAGAATGTCAATAATATACTCAAAATGATTGGAAACCCTAAAAGTTCCATGTATTGTGGTGTAGGGAGTGTGGATTTGAGAAAATCTCCTTCGTGCAGAATGGTCAATCACAGTGCTAACATTCCGATTTTCGCTGACTCATCGTGTAATGAGTCTTTTTATTGGACGATCGAGACTGTGACCTTTCATGAACCCCGCGATGAATGACGTCATACAAAGCTGTTTGAGCGTTATGTCATATATCTATATAAGCCCAGATAAAATAAACTGGTGAAAGTAAACCAATCATTCAGATCGGATTTTAATCAGATTGTATTGCTGATATATTCTCCATTTGCATCAAGCTATGATTATATTTTAAGATGTTCTCAATTACTTATTAATCTGGGACAGGTTTGCTCGAAGCGCTATTAAATTTAATCCGATATTAGATGACGTCAGATTGTGTTGAAGCTATATATCTAATTCCCTATTAGCGACTCATTTAGTGTTAGCGACTAAAGGCCTTTAGCCCACGTGACTTTATGTGGGCTAAATGTTAACTAATCACCTTATAGACAACATTCACTGACACCTTGATGTGATTGTATTCATGCCGAATTGATAAATGGGTATTAAATAATTATATAATGTGGTCTTTTAATAGTGGAGCTATGAATAAAACATAAAATTAAAAGAGCATTTAAATTAGTGTTTTGCTCACAAGATCATAAACACCTGCTTTGAGTGAATTGACATCAGTTTAACGCCGTCTGTGCAAACATAAAACTGATCGCAGGCACAAACGGTTTTACAAACAAAACACCGGTCACACATACAACTGTTTTCGTTTACAAACGTCTAGCTGGTTGGGCTTACAAACGTAAAGTAGGTGGCGTTTAGGAACGTTAAACTGGCCGCGTTAACAAACGTATTTCTGTTCTTGTACTGATGTATGCCTCACCTTCTGACTGATTGAATAGCTGAGGACACACTAGGAGTATTTTCAGGCGAATCGGCAGCAAAATTCGCTCATTGTTTTCGCTGCTACGTCATTTTCCCTATCATCACCGAAGGTATACGCTGACACCAATTAGATAAGATGAAATATTAGTGTGCGGGGCACAATTGTTTACAGCAGCTTGACCCGGAAGCGTTTTATATTAAATAAAATACGTTATTGACAAAACTAGTCCTTTTAGTATTCAACAATAACGTTGCACAAACTCATTCGATAAAAAGAATTAAACATATCACAACATAATTTTACAAATGGATTTGTACCTATCTAGTGTATATAAAGATATACTTATACAACAGAAGTTCTGCAACTGCAGCCCTATACCAAGTGCAAGAGGAGCACCATGTTATACGGGCCTTAAGAGATCACTGGACATAAAATACATTATCTAGAAGTCTAACAATTGTCAGTCATGCCGATCTAAATTACAAAGGTAACTCACCATTCTATTTGAACCCCCCTTTGTCCTCGAAATCACATACATTTCCCAAATACAATTTTGACAGTAATCAATTATGTACATGTATATTCTTTCGATTGCAACATCTTTGCAATCCAAACAAATCCTGACAGAAAATTGGTATGGCAGTCCAGCAAATTTTGGCAAACGTCGGCCATTTTTCGTGACTTCAAACCCCAAATGGATTCGCCCAAAATGTTTTGATCCTTCCCTCGAAACGTGCATTTGAAAAACGTCATCGCGTGACTCGCCGGACTGGTCCATTTTTTATTTGAAGTAGACAAACATCTAAACAGTTGAAGAATGAGTGTACCGGATTGGAATGATTTCATCATAATTTCTTGTCAGGATTTGTTCAGATTTCCATAATAGACCCTGTATACAAAAAAACTAGTAACACCATGGATTACTATGATGGTTGTATAAAGGGTATGTATGTGATGGCGAGGACACATGGCGTGCACATAAAATGGTGAGTACACTTTTGTACTTCAAATCAGCATGACTTACAAAAGACGTTAGGCTTCACGATACTGTATTTATTGTCCAGTCATCTGAGCGCTAACGGTCCTTAGAGAGTCCAAGAGAGCAACTATACGGGATTGGATAGAAGGGACAATTTACAGCTCTGCCCAAACAATTCCCCCCACCCCCGCCCCCGACACACAGCAATTGTTGGTTGATAATATTTTTCAAAAGTTGAAGCCAATGTACATGCTGAAACGGTACACTAGTAACGAACTCATTTTATAACACTGTGGGTCCACGGCCGTGGCTTGAGGGTTAGTGTATACGCTTACTAATCCTACATGATGGCTACATCGATGTACCGTCGTCTCATATGTGCTTCAGTGAGTCATATGTGGTGATCTGGTGAGCGCAGGGGTGGTTTTTATAAGGTTTTCGTCGTAATCTAGCAAGGAACATTGTGAAGTGGACAATCCGTCATCGTTAATTAAGCCATAATCAAACAAACAAACAAAATTCAATAAAGAGTGGAATCTTCAGATTGTTATCTTTACAGGGAACAAAACTGTCCCACGAGACTGTTGGTATTGGATTTGATTTTTATCCTGTGGAAATACGTATGACATGTTTTAATTAGAGGAAATACTACAAAATCGGCAAGACTTCAGATAAATACTGATATTATAGATTATATGATTATATGGTCCGCTTGTATTCAATGTATAATGCAAATAGTCGATTGGGAATACATTGTGATTGCGTTAAATGTTAGGCCTGATTCTATCACGTTTTGTATATTGGCAGAACGGCTGGTGAGGGAGATAACTCTTGCCCACTCTCATCATGCAAAAATCGATAAAGAATTTTATTCCATTGAGAGGACAGCTTATCCACCAGAAATGTCCAAAGGCTTTTGCAATTATTCTAGCCAATAGTATCGATTTGCTACCACGTCAGTCTCTGTATGAGGAGCCATAGACGTTCGGCTAGCTACACGTCGCCAGAATTAACAGAGACGGCACATTGACGACTCATCTTGACTAGAACCAGCCTTGACTTCTTAAGTAAAATGGTGCTTTAGTTGGTGATAGCCGTACATGGATGACCTGAGCAGCAGCCATGCTAGTATCTGACTTAATATGGACACCGAAGTAGGTTAGCTGTAGCATGGAATACTGTGTTTGTTTATAACATCCCCAAATTCCAGTCGGAGATTTCACAAGATGATGAGGATAATTGTCCTTGGCGTTCAGGTTATATCGGCCATCCATGCCTTCCTTGGATTGGTCAGTGTCTGTGTTGGACTCGTTTCAAGTATTCAGGCTGAAGTATGGCTAGCCCACAGCGTGTCACCAATATGGAGCGGCGGATTCGTAAGTATTACTTACTGTAAATTATAGTTTGGGTACAAAATTATTTTAATTGGGAATTTTCATCGATTCATCGTAAAAAAAAAAACGGCAGCATGTTCCGGTGCTTTTTACATCTGTCGGAAACTGTGCAGACTAGATGTGTTCAATCAATAAATCAGCCTTGGATTATAGAATGAGCCACCGTGTGGTAACTGTTCCGCATTCCTTACACTTCAATTTTATGAACAACAGACGTCATCGGTATTCGAAAACCGCCTTGTCAGCGTGAATCTTACATACAATTCAGCAGAAAATATTTTGATGATCTAGAATATCCTTATGTTAAGTTTATACCAAGGTAAACCAAATGAACAGACAATCCGACTTTGCAGAGAGTTGTGTTTCTTTTGTTCAACCAAATCTTCCATTTGGCAATAAGCATCCAAGAGAATCGCTACGAATCAGAACAACATATTATACAGTGAAAACCAATTTTATCAAATTATTTCGGTTCATATTTATTGAATAAAAGTTAATATTATGGACACGAAAGTCCCATGGCCTTGTTGACGTTAACACTATAACGAAAGCCGCCTTCAGATGACATTTAAATACTATTTTGTGTCATTTATCTAATGTGGCGCATTAGATTTTTGAAGACTTGCTAAATTTTTGGGATTTTCAAAACTGTACAACATTAAAGGCTAACGTTAAATAGGTAGAAAATCGTGACTGTTGGGTTAATTGGGTTGAAAAACATTTTGGGGTTATACCGCCTGAACAACCCTTTAAACACAAGGCAATGATACCCTAAGTACGCAGCTGGTTAAAATCAATATTGTACCAATTACGCACACGCCAATAACTCCTACATACCACAAACTATTTCAATACGAAAATCAATGAGGCAAAATTACTGTAAACCATTGTCAGCACTTATGCCTGCTGATTTGCACATTTCTTTCCTGGCCACGAAACACCAGGGGCATATCAGAACGAATACCATACAAGCTACTTAATCGAGACTTTTCCAATGACCTGCAGATATATGCCTTTATATAACTACAGTAACAGGATTTTACTTGCGAACAAAATTAAAAACTGAAACACACACACTTAAAGCCATGTAAATTAAACATGTAAAAGTTTATTTACATGTTTTCTACTGTTTCTTATAAATAACATTTTTTTTAAACCAATTCCTCGCTCACAAAGGATTACATCAGGAAGCATTCCCGTCAGTTCTTTGCAATGACGTGACAGTGGTTTAGTGGTTAGCTTGTCCCAGCACAAGGTAATGGCTACACTCTTAAATAGATATGGTGCTAATGGAACCCTGTCATGTTCTCCAGTCATGGCTCTGGCGGGACCCTTTATGATTCTGTATGGGACCCCCACGGCAACGGTTTCAAGTATTTCTCCCTATATTTTATATTAAAGAACCGTTTTGATCGCAATGGTTCCAAATACATGGTTCCTTAATTCTTTTCTAAGGAACTGTTTTTGCCGCTATGGTTCCCTGAAGCTGGTACAAGTATAGTGGTGTTTGTACGAATTTCCCCATCGGGTTTTCACTATATTAAAGGAAGGCGAGTTAGAAATAGACAGTCCATCGTCATAAGTAATATACCCTCGACAATATGGTACGTTCCCAAACAAAGAAGCAAACCAAAAGTGTTATAAAGCCTATGATAAAGAAGACTACTTGTTTGGCTGTGGATGTCTCTTGATACAGTATATGTATCATATCATCATGCTATTTAACTGAAGACTCTACCTTTCAGTTATAAATCGAAACTTAATTCAGGATTTGTGTTTTTATATTTTCAGTTCTTAATAACGGGGATTCTTGGGATTTTATGTTCAAAGAAAAAGACAGCCTATCTGGTAAGTTCTTTTTTCAAGCCGAAAACCACTGTACAATTCGACGACAGCTCCAATTAACTGCACCATCGGTTCTATTTTGTACAAATTAATATGGAAGACATAATTGTTATGTCCCTCATAAAGATCTAGAACAAGCTATATTTTTAGCTGCGTTTCAAAATTTCGCATATCCAAATAGCCGTTTCACGAATGGGTGCAACACATTTTTACAATTTTAATTTGTCAGTTAGTTTATAAAATATACCGTCTCGGGGGTCTATTGTTATTTACCCTCACAAATGACCATATCTTTTTGTGAAATCTCGTATATCTTGCTTGGTTGTGTTTATTTAGTTCTAAATCCGACCCTTATGCTCTAACTAAATCATTATGCAAATGTTGAGCCAAAGTTTTCTGAAACTGATTCGGCAAAATCTGTCAAATTACGGGTTTTGCGCATCAACAAAGTCCGCTAGCTCTGAGATGAACATTATTAAGCACTGTATAAAATGAATAAATGAAGACATAAGCCTACAGGCATGAATAAACAAGATGTTAACAATGCCACCAGAACTATCCGTGTGCTAGAGGTTCAAATAGCCCTAGGCACTCCTTAAAGCTCAAGCCAAACAGGACGCCGTCGCACGGAACATCAGAATGCACAGGCAAGACTCGACTTGCTTCTGTCACCAAATATTATCGTATATATAATGAATGAAACAATATGTTATACGGATTTTCCTTAGCTTTTTTCTTTCCATTTATTTGAACAGCAACGTTTTATGGCTGGAGTTAATCTATTGGCAGATTATTCATCTAGCATATTAAGGTTAACCGTTCATAGCGATGCATGTTCTTCTAACATTTGAGCCTATGGTTTCGAATCACATGTGCAATTGCCAATCAATACATAGTACTCCGCTGTAAATCTAAGCATAAGCTCACTAAATTCAGATATTGCATGCTCTTCGATTGTTATACCTACCTACCAAGTTACTTGCATCCAAAATGCCCTATTTGGAAACAGGTACACAGCGCTGAATACATGTATAACCGAGTAAGGTCAAACAAAAAACAAATCACGTGTATCTTGCGTGGATAACTTATTGTGGTCCATCCTTTACAAATACGGCGTGTTGAGTACTCGGTTAGCTTGGTATAAAACTAATAAAAAAGCAACACAGGAATTGCATCACAAGTCCTTGCCCGAAATCCTATCAAAACTACTGTTGCTTGTGAACTAATAACGACACAGTATACAAGACACGAAATGTCACAATTTCCAAGAAAAATATACCAGCTATTTCTCAATACACACAGTTCCGTTCAGTAAGGGAACATGCAAGCTTCATGTTTGTAAAAGAATGCTCAGATACTATTGGATGGAAAATGGTAGAAGCATGTTGAAATAGTTTGAAAACCAAGTAGCTGTTTACGTGAAAATTATTACAAATACATTTACTTTGTAAGCTATACTCTGGCGCTTCAAGGGTGACTTGAACTATACTGTATACGGTAGAACAACGGGATTAAGGTGACCACCAAATACCATCTATCTATATCATGGTAACGTCGTGACCAATCACCAACTACAAAGATACTTTACTTTGGCCACCAAGTCGGTGGTAGCTGTGAAAAACTACCAAAATCATAACCAGCATGACCACCAAAAAGGTCATGTAGAATCTGTCATCTACCAGCATGTGTATTTTTACTCTCCATAGATGTTCAACGGGAGTGGGTCATTTTTCCTCGGCTCTTTACTGTCTGATGTTAATCTGCTTATAACCTTCAGAATACAAACCCCGCAATAATAACAAGAATTTAGCCCTTTCATAACTGCCAATTAACTGTAAGTAGGTTCGAAAGGTATACTTTCTCCCCCTGGGGGTTCATAACATTGACTTTTGATTAAAAATAACTCCCGGTGCTTGGCGTGTGTCTGAAAAGGTTTAATATACTCAGACAGGTTATCAGCTTGTTCTTTGTAAATCTATACACAGTTTACGCCTGGCCCAGCGGTAAAAGTGCTTGTTGTTCTGACAGACATAATGGGAATGGCTTTGATTTATTAAGATATATCTCATTATACCCTATTATTTTAACGAGCACGACCTAGTTCCTTGCCTTATTATACACTGCGTAGGTATAAAATACCTTAGGCTACAATCTAGATCGTTGCAACACAAAGGTAACGAACATATATGCAAAACGTCCATCCCTGAAAAAATAGTGTGTTCCTTTCTCACTAAGGATAAGCACAATGTCGATCCTGGTCGAGTCTATTTTGTTCCTATCTAGTTAGGGCTAAACAAAGTGTAGACATATGTAGAGTCTGGCCAGAGAAGTTAGTTTCTATCTTTCTTCATCTTCTCTAGCCAAAAGTTTTATTCCGAGTAACTCTGCGTTACAACCTTTCGCGGATCGATCGAATATAAATAGAATTACAGTTACGCCCCCTGGTGGATAGAATGACCAAGTTTCGAGATAAAGAGCTGATAGCATATCTTGAATGTGATACCCAAGTTTTGACAGTTTGTTTAAGTTTGTGAAGTACTTTTGGTGTATATACTGAGAGTTTGGGTGGGAACATGCAATACTCTCATTGAGTTGTTTGAATACCCCGAACATATCCTCTTATCGACAACGCTTCACTTACTTTCTTTCAGTCATTTTCACAAACATAAAGTCCACTCGTAACACAACATCTGATTGCGCAAAAGTTTCCACGTAACCAATCAATCGCTTGACAGAAGCGTTTGGCTATATATATGTTATCGATCCGCCAAGGGTTGTAATGCAGAGTCGCCCTGAATAAAAGTATTGGCTAGCGAACAGGATCTCTCTATGATTGAGAAAATTGTCGACCCGGTGGGACCTGAGAAGTTTGTTACTAACACGATTTAACTAAGCAAACCGTCGACCCTGGTCGAATCTAACCAGACAAGTTGATTTTTATCTTTCACAATTAGTTTTTCGTATTGATGCGTTGTCTAGGAAAAAACTGTGCGATAAAGCCAACGGTACCATAGTCGTGTAGTATACATATTCCTATTGCATGGTGAAAATGTGTAAGACGAGATTCCACGTAACTACCCTTGCTGCAGTTCGAGGCCAAACTGTAGTAAAAATGTAATTGGACTACTGTAGAGACAGGCAGCTAATCAGAAAATCGTTTACACATCAAAGTCGACAACAAACAAGTTGTGCACCTCTGTAAAATTGAATTCCATAAAATCATAATCCAGTCTAAACCAATATCATTTTTTTCCTTACAACGATTGTATATATGTGCTGTGACATATAGCGCCCGAAATACTACGGGCACATAAATATCAATACATTTTAAACAAAAATAATGCAATTTCGATGTACTTGTAAACTCTTAAATGTTTCCTTCTGTGAAAAGATTGAACGCGCCCGTAGTATACGGCTATGGTACTCTTAGCTATGTGTGGTATAGCAAAAACCAAGGTAATCAAGATATACAGACACTTCAAACAGAAATATTTGTAACTCACTTTTTACCTACTTGCCTCAGGCTGTCTTGGATAGGTTTTGGCTTCCCCGGACCTTTTTAAAAACGCCTTGTCATACAGTTGAGCTTAAAAGGAGTACCTACATATAACTGTGTTAATTGAAACTAATGTTTGCGGTTCTTGACTAAATACATCTGCATTAAACTACATTGCGAATTGAGAAGTTCAATCGAAAGAAATTCATTTTTCAGTTGCAAAGCAGGGCAACACAAATTACGACATCAGCTGGATCTGGCAAAATTGTGGTTGCCCAGGTCACGTGGGCAAGTGTTAAGTTAACGCCGCTCCCATGTTTAAAATAAAAATGTTGTAAATCCTAGAGCTGTGTGTATTATTTGTGTTTGTATTTACATGTATATTAATTAGTTAAATACATTCAAATGCATGTTTAAGTTAGTAGTTATCTTTATATTCTCATATAGTTTGTATCAAGTAGATGTTTGTTTGTTTTAGATACACGTCGTGTAGCTACATGCAGTTCGGTGTTTAAGTGACTCCATACCTTTTATTCTCATGCTTGTTGTTTCTTTGAGGGCCTCAGGGAAGAACAGATTTGGCTAAAAACAGAATAAGTTCTTATTAGTCTCTCATTAAATGAAGATAAAGATATAAATATACGTGGGTCTAAATAACAATCATTGTCACACTATTTTGAATAAGTAATTTCACTGGTCGTTTAAAATATATATGCCAACTAACATAGCTTAAGGAATGCAATCTAGTCACGTTTGCTCAGAGAGCAGTATGTTGATCCTTGTTGACTAGCATAAGCGGCTATAAATTCTCAATGTAATCGATTCTACTTCCTACTACAGTAGATACAAAATAAATTATTTTATTTACAGTAAATTGTGAACATGATAATGCCGGGTATTACGTTTCATCAGCTGTATCGTGTACAAACCTATCTTATGTATATAGAGAATATGAATTCCGGTTACTTCAGTCATTATTATCTGGGAGCGAAGACACAATATACTTTGGAAAGTCATTTTACCAGTTCAGTGCAATCCTTAGCTTAATATATTGTTATGGCCCCAGTAGGAGGACTGTGTCGATCAAGTCATCGGCTGCTGGTCATTCTCCCTGCGGTCATCGACTCGACACATACAATCTCTTTCCGTTTCAACACAACGTCTTGGTCCAAGGGGAAGACAGTTTATTGATCGAGGACTTTGCAAGTAGACACTCTCTGAGAGTCCACCCGTCGTCACTTCCGTCAACACAGCTGTGCTAATCTCCTTCAGGAAACAAAGTCCCAAGAACACATCAATCGATAGCTTGGAAGTGACGCACATTTACAGATATAATGCACACCAACATAGAATTCCCCTTTATCCCATCACTAAAAACAGAATGGTATTAACAGCTTACTCTATTTATTGACTTGATTTTGTTTTCTAGAAGTTTATTTTAATTATGTTATAAGAAGCTTAATTGAATGAGCATAAGGCATTGACCACGAATAACAAGTCCGCCTTGACATCTATAACTGAAGCCATTTTGATACCTTTTGTTTATAGCATTGTTTGTTTTATGAAATGTCGGACAAGACAGAACTACAAAACATATTGAGATGGAATTCAACATGAAGTTTACTTTTAGTGAAAGAGATAACATTACAACGGTTGCCAAATTTCTTGTTACACGTTTGTTTTTTAGCAGTTGAGTCCCCTCTTTTAGTTTCCACCTATCCTTTCCACCTCGGTAAAAACTTTAGAGTTTCATTTCGTAGTTTCCACCTAGGTGAAAACTCCGCAGTTTGATTTTTCAGTTTAAACCAAGGTGATTTTTTTGTTTTTTTTTTGTTTTGTACCTTGGTAATGCATGGTGGTAAAAAGGGAAACTATACAGAACTTACACAAATGTTATCTTTGGCAGTCCAAGCGTCAATACAACTTCCGCACTTGGAGCGCCAGTTTTCACCTAGCTGGACACGTTATCACCTATAGGTGGAAAAGTTTTCAGCTAAGGGAAATTGTAAACATGGAACTCAACTGCTAAAAAAAAAACAAACGTGTAACGAAAACAAAATAAATCAAAACAACTGTTTTTGGTAATATCGTCTATGGGCCAACCTACATTACCCTGTCATAGTCAGAATAATATAGTTAGTATTTTTTTTTAACACTTTCTTAGTTTGAACAGATTTTTGTTTGAGCAGTTTTTAGTTCACAACCCGTCTGGTAATCGAACCCACCACCTTCAGAGTTAGGCACATAATCACCAGCAGTAAATGCCGACCACCTATACCCCTCAGCCACCTACAAAATAGAAATTTAGTCAGCTGGAGTTTAGGTAGCGGCATCATCCAAACACATGGTATCTCTATATATAGAATGCTAGGGAAATACCATGCGACATTTCATGCCTTTGTTGTGTTCTGGCCTAGCCTCAAATGCTGGATGCCTATTGGCAGCATACATCCACAATCGAGGGACTCCAGCCTCTAAGCGACACTGTACCACAACAGTCACGTATATTTGTTTTGATAGTTCTTGTCCAACATCTTTAGACTCCATTATTTGATTAAAACCGTCGCCATGTTAACTCCCTGCAGCCCGTCTGTGTGGAAGAGTTAAATGGTTCATGGTCGTTTCAAAATGAGACATTAAGAAATAGAACGATTGGATTTGGATATAACTTAAACTGTGAACAGAAAACTCGCTCTTGATCATGTTTATAAGTTGATTTCGAACACTGCTTTCAGTCATTATTGTCCCTCGGTCGTCGACTCCTAATGTCGTTAAATCAGCTTATTTCTTTGGTCGGTGCATTTAGGGGAAAACCCCAGATCGGACAAGATTATGCGCCCCTTTTCGACTTGGATAACACGATAGAAGTATGTAATATGGAAGGTCAATACACCCTTGGCTGGCGAAGATGGGTAGGGGATATTCACTACCCCTCTGATATTTTCAAAGACAAACATCTGTATTGCGATTGCATTCGAGTAAGTACAGACGTTAATTAGTTAACTTAACACGCGGGACTGACGTCATTGTTCGAGAACACGGATGGTCACCAGTCTGTCCGTTTGCTTAACAATGCATCTATAACAACACGGCGAATAAACAAGCTTGGCCATCCAAGCAATGTTAAGCTGTTAACTAATTAACGGCTATGCTAATTAAATTGCAAGTGCAGTAGGCCTACAGATGATTGTTTTTGAAAATGTGTAATAAAAATAATAAGTTTAGGTCAAAAAACAGTTGTCTTTCCCTTTAAATGTTATTACATTGAAATAATGATTTTTTTTTTTTTTTTTAGAAAGTCACCATTAACAGTATTTTTGTTATTTTGGGATTACACTTAAAGCAATGGATGACATTTTGTGGCTTTTTGAAAGGGTTTCCGGGTGTGTTTCAACCTGAAGTAGAAATTCTAAACTAAAATCTGCCAAAACTAAGAAAATATTATCCCAACACAACGAAAAAAGGGTTAATATTCGCTTTGTAAACGACACATTAATCATTCATCTCATATAGTCACAGCTTGATTTAAATATTCAAGAGAACATTGACAACCGTAGAGTTATGAAGATGAAGCGGTCGGGAAATTGATTTCTTTATTCGTAGCACGATTTGGTGTACCATTAAAATATCTCTACATTGTGTATATATACAACACTCCGACTAAGTGTTGATCGAACAAAACACTAGAGACAGTTTGTTTTTATATGCATCCGAGGTTGCTGAAGGGAGATTTCCAATATATGTAGCTACAGGTGTATGCTTCAATTGCCACGTCAGTAGACAAAGACTACTCCTTATCCAAAAACAAAATAAAAGCTTATAGACGCATATCGTTTGACAATAAAATATTGTTTATTTGTTTTGTTGCAGATCATGTGCTTTACAGCGTTTTCTGTGGTGTCGCCGGTGACCGCTGTGGTCAGCATCCAGCTCCTCCGGCTGGGGCTAGTCAACCATACCACCGACGGAAACACCTTCCAAAAAGAAAACAAGGACGTGCTAATAATCATCGCCTTAGTTGTGGCAGGTACCGAGTGTATTGTGTGCCTGGTGTCTACCGTGTTTAGCTGCCGAATGGCCAAAGCCGTGAAGAAAGAACTTTTTAAGCAGAGAGAAGGGATGTTCCATGTTAAGGTACTCGGTCAAAAAGATATTGTTGTAATCACAAAACCGTTGGTGGGTCGTGACGAAGTAACCACTATTTAGGCCACATATGTTTTATTGTACTCGCAGAGCGTTGTGATCTACCATAGTTATACTATCTTTATTCTGAAAACTTTGGGCCTAAATCATTGTTTGACAAAGAACCATGTAAGAAAATATCAAATGATCGCATTTCATTTTTATAATGTGAAAACAATAAAGCGCGCAAATCTCCCCCGGTTGTATGAACAACTATAGTGCTTGCACGAAATAAACAGAGCGTTAGGGGATTGACATTCCCATTAAATATAAAGGTTTACTTTGGTCTGTTTAAAACAAACATAGAAATTACATGTGTACAGTCTCGAGACTTTTGCTTTCAAATCTTCACAGTTTTATAACGGATACTTTTTATTGTGAAGCACTTTATCTACAAACTTATCATAAAAGGAAACACCAATGACTCAATGTTTCAGATTTAGTTTATGTAGATTTTTTTTAATTAATTACATTCAACAACATTTTTGTAATAATATCTATGTTTAAGTAGGCATTAAAACGAAAGACTTTACTTCAATTGAATTGTGAACCACCACCCTCGTTTCGAAACGATTATTCCCCCCAAACTATGGTACGTTATTACTGGAGAGCTGGTACCAAGCTAACGTGTGGAGTCATGCCTTATCTCATACAGATGTTCCGATAATCAAACTAATATGAGCACTATAGTATGGAACGGCTGCTGCTTGTATCTATGTTAACAAAGGAAGTCTTGTCACAAAATATTCAAAACACCAACAATGTCGTTATATGTTGTACAACTGTATTTTTTAAATAACTCTTTAAATAATATCGTTGTTGTTGTTGTTGTTGTTGTTGTTGTTGTCTACTCTTGTATTAAGTCTATAGTGCATTTCTTCTTGACTCTTTGTTTGTTTATTTGATATTTAACATGTTCTCAAGAGTATTTGCTTTTAATGACGACTTCGCATCGCCGACATATAATTGGAATTCATCTAAGTAGCCCTTTTAAATCACCATACAATCACTAAGCATTGTATGTTGTGATAATAAAGATAATCATTTAATGTTAGATTGTTTTCTTGTAAGATATATCTATGTATCACTATAAAGTAACATGTTGTAATGAGGTATGGTCGCCCAAAATAGGTGTTTTTGCCGTTAATTGCAAATCAGTTATACTTATTTTTCTCAATGAGCAGATGGAAGTTTTTCGTTAATAAAATCGCAAATTTTGTCGATTAACAAGGAAAGATTGAGAAGTAACCAAAATATTGCATTTACATTCGACAAGTGATTTTGGGGTTTGTTTGTTTTTTAGAAAGTGGATATTTCCAGTATTTTCGTGGTTTTTAGAAAAATAATATTTTTTTTCTGTTTATATTTCGTTCAACAGAAAACGAGTAGTGATGGTAGTCTTGAGTTAAATCCATAATCTGGCTTGAGAATTCGATTGGCTACGTTCCCTGATTATTATCAGAAATATTGTTATATTTTTTGTAAACATTTCCTTTGTAATGTGACCCAGGAAGACATTTTCTCCCCAAACGAAGGACGAAGTTGGTTCAGTATAACAATACCAGTCTTAGACATGTAATAAATGTCAGGCCCCGTTTATGTTGACTTAAAATTTTATTTTTCCGAAGTGCGTACCAGCTTTGTGCGACCATATCTCTTTAGGTAACCGTTTGATTCTAGTATGCACTGTTTTTTTTTATCTTGGTATTCCATTCATTAACAACGTTATGTCACAAAATCATTTTTCTGAAGTCTAGTTCTAGTAGAGATTTGATTTCTAATATCCTAATACGCAATTAGTTAGATAGTCTGTGTTTGATGTGAAATAGACGGCATCTACATCATAAGAAAGAATCTTAATTTTGTTCAGGAGCACCTGTAATTTATCTCGAGGACTGTAATGTACATCAGAAGCGTCAATCGTTGACTTGTGCAGGTGAACTTTGGTGGTCTCAAGAGGCCTTTTGCGAGGTTTCCTCCCAGTTTTCACCATACAACGGCAATGTGAAGTGGTCATATAAGAATTATGTCCCGGAGAGAACAACCACGTTAATAACCAAACAGTATATAATAACCAAAGTGCATGTTTTAATTCTTACTGATGGATGCGTAATATAGTGGAAAATAAACTTTTGTGGTTTGAGAAAATCGAATAAATGTCTTTCTGACTGAAACACGAAATAATCACTCGTTTTAGTACATGTTTATTTTTGAAAGAAAAAAATCAATAGAAGCCTTGCCCTTCTGACATTATTTAGCATCGATGATGAAATATTTCAAAGATGCTTGTAAAACCTGTAGGACCTGTAAAACAGTTGGAAATAATGTTCCAACCCTATCACATGGCATTGTTGTATTATTTGGGTTTAGTGTCCCAAACAAGGGCATTGCTTCAACGGACAGTTCATTGAGGACCTGGGAGAAAACTACCCGCGATCTCTAGTCACCGGTGAAATCATCTGTTAGCCCTCGTAAATATTCTGGTATTTTTCTATCAAGGGGCTGTGGAGGGCTGGGAGAGAGTTGCCTGTTGTCTTGGTGCCTTTGGGGCTAGGTGGCAACATGAAACCGATCTGTTTTGTGATGTCATTGTATTATGCTCATTATTTGTCCTCTCTTATATTTATTTGCTGCTAGTGACGTTAAGGGTTGTTCTTGTCATCCCTTGGGCTAGCACGCCATCATGTGAGTGAAATAACCTTAAGTATGGTGTCAAACTCGATTTAAACAAACCACCAAAAATCGCTCGAGGTGCAGCCTTTGTCCCGTGTGTTGCTTTGAAGTATCCGTTGTCGCCGAGATCTTATCTTTACATGTAAGCTGTACGGTTAGAGAGTTATGTATTAAAATATAGCGGCAGAGCTTCATAACGCTTCCTGTAATAAATATACTATTGATTTCATTCCATTTGCCTTAATTATCGATTCTCTTTAATCTTATACTGGGATCCATGATCTGTCAACGATACAATAACAGCAGATAGACGGAAAGGATTTGGTGCTTAATCCGATCCATATTGGAATACCGTCGTAATTTGAGACAAAAGTAAATTAGGAAAGTATTATAGGGTAGTTAATTTAACAGATATTAACAGATATTATCAGTTTGTGGTCGAGGCTTGTGGTCAATAACATTTATAGGCTTTCCTGGTATTCAAAATCCTCTTTTAATAAAGAGACCCACCATCTATCCATCAATAACATGCTATTGTATAATTACATATAACAGATCCAGTCATGTCCAATGTAATTATGAATGTTATGTAATCGAAAGACGCAGTCGATATCTCATTAATATGGTTACTTACATTGTGTAGCTGAACTAAAACTGACTTCATTGCCAATAACATAGAACAAAAAAGTGTGGCTTTATATTTATTACCATCTTATGGTTGGACTGCCATCGTAGAACAAAGAACACACTTTATAGCTAATATAATCAAATCCTTATGAAATGATATCGTAGAACAAAGAAGTATGACTTTGTGGCTTATAACATCTAATTGTAGGAAATACTATCATAGAACAAAGAAATGTGACTTTATAGCTTTGAACATCTGCTTGTTGCTGCGTGCAATCGTAGAACAACGAAGTGTGACTTTATAGTTTATAACATTTAATTGTTAGGGGATTCTATCGTAGAGCAAAGAAGTGTGACTTTATAGTTTATACCATTAAATCGTTAGGAAATGCTATCGTAGAACAAAGAGTGTGACTTTATAGCTTTGAACATCTGCTTGTTGCTGAGTTCCATCGTAGAACAAAGAAGAGTGACTGTATAGCTTATAACATCTTATTGTAAGAAATGCTATCCTAGAACAAAAAAGTGTGACTTTATAGTTTATAAATCTAATCGTTAGGGGATTCTATCGTAGAACAAAGAAGTGTGACTTTATAGTTTATAAATCTAATCGTTAGGGGATTCTATCATAGCTAATAGTTAGGAAATGATAGTGTAAATCAAAGAAGTGGGACTTTATAGTTTATAACATTTAATCGTTCGGAAATGCTATTGTAGAACAAAGAAGTGTGACTTTATAACTTTGAACATCTGCTTGTTGCTGTGTGCCATCGTAGAACAAAGAAGAGTGACTTTATAGCCAATAAAGATCAGATCATTAGGAAATGCCATGGTAGAACAAAGAAGTGTGACTTTACAGCTTATAACATTCAATCGTTATGAAATGATATTGTAGATCAAAGAAGTGTGACGTTATAGTTTATAACATTTAATCGTTCCGAAATGATATCGTAGATCAAAGAAGTGCGACTTTATAGTTTATAAATCTAATCCTTATGAGATTCTATCATAGACAAAGAAATGTGACTTTATAGTTTATAAATCTAATCGTTCGGAATTGCTATCGTAGAACAAAGAAGTGGGACTTCATAGCTAATAAGCACAAGTAATAACATATAATCGTTAGGAAATCCTGTATGAGTATTCTGGTAAGTCACTTATAGACACTGATAACTAAATTCTATGAGGAATCTAATGATCAAGTTACTTGTATTCAAACTAATAACCTAAGCCTGATAACGCAGAGGCCGTTATAAATTATAATAACGGCATTCATTTTAAAGGTTTTTCTTAAATGAAACCGATAACACCAATACAACGTTTACCTGATACAAATCCTTCTATGTTAACTACTCTTGATGTTTGTCACGCTGGTCTTTCTGCATGGCTGTGCGTGTATTAAATCCCGCGTATTGTCCTATGTGACCTCAAGTGAGATATCGGTTCAATAAACTTCTTTTACAACCTATAACAGAAAGTGTTGACACGTATACCACATTGTAGGATTTGGATTTATTTACTCACCGTCGTAAACGTAAAAGGCACATACTATACAGAGATAGTACACTATGGCGGCAGATTAGTATGATACTAGCTTGTTATATCCATTAATTACGGAAAATAAAATAATTTTAACGGACTGTTAAGTCGTACTGAAAATTCCAAAGCTTTCAAACCGTGTTTCCAGACGACAAATGATAAACACGATTCTTCATAGGACGTACGTGGTCAAAAAGAGTGCTGGAAATCCATTAAGTATAGTGGACCAGACCAGATCAGATCATAACGCTGTACTAATGATTTTTTTCGACAAAGAAGTCTTAGATTACAGACTGACGGGTGGTGGTTACCATAAATAAAGAAGATGCCGGTCTTAAGAAAGTTTTCTGTTCTTGGAATATTCCAAATAGCGGTACCAATTATAAAGGGGTCATCTGATTGTTGTTCTTTGCTCTTGTACCTTCCTTCTTCAAACACAATTCCAATAACAACTTTATTTCTTCCCGTGCAGGGTGGGGATGGCCAGAGCTTTGGGACATCAACGTCAATAGTGTTTGACAATATCAGTTTAGATGAACATCAGTTGGACGAAGATGGTGAATCGAGACTCGAACAGGAACTCGGTGAACTGGGAGAGACAGAGATCACTGAACAAAGAGGGATGAAATGTCCAAAAGATGGGGACGAGCGGATTCCAGACCCGGAAAATCCGGATGAAGATAATCAGCAAAATAGCATTGAAGACGCGGAGGGACAGCAAAACAAAGAACCAAATACACAGACAGGAAAAAGTTCGCTTGAAGAAGACACTGGGAATACCAATTGTAGACTACCTCCGAACGGAGACAGACAGTCACCGATAGAAGGGAACTGTCTGCGATTGTCGGAGATAAACCCCAGTTTAACGGACGTTCATTGCGCAGACTCGCCTTATCTAAATCCTCCAAAACTCTTTGAAAAGTGAATATATTAATTAAATCATAATTTTATTTACAGAAAAAGTCTAATTTTGGAAAGCATTTACTAAACTTTGAAAGACTCCGTCCTAAAAATGCTCATAAGACATCCAGCGTTAAAACGTACCTTGCGACAATAATTGTTCAAGAGAGAACGCTTGATATTTTGGGTAACTTTATTTGCTGTTTAAGTATTTTGTTGGAGTAGAAAATGTACAGTCGACGCTGAGGAAATCGGGAAAACGTATGGACATTTATTTCCGCCCTCACCAAAGTCAGCAAATGAATTTGGATTTACAGTAGTAAAAGGTTCACTATCGACACGTAATGGACCAGATTACCATCGATATTAACCATCGCCGCTATTAAATGAGTAGCAAGTGCAGCAAACAAAGACATTACACAAACCACGACGATCATCATCGCTAAATTTCTCGGAAGATTCATTAAATGTGGACGTGAGTTGGTGCTTTATAATAGGATAAATAGGTAGCGCGTACAGCCTTTTCCAATCTTATCTTAACAAGATGTAAAGTCTCCCCAGAATCTTCTGGCCACCGTAGGTGCTAATCCAATGGTAAACGATGTTCAATGACGTCATCCAATTTGGAGGATTTTGGTCGAGATCAATTGTCCAATAAAAAGGCACCTTGTCTGGATTTGGGGAGCAGCAATTGGTCACTGTATGCCAATCAATCGGCGCCGTTTGGAAAAGGATTTTCTAAAGATATTGATAACGTGTCATTGATTTAGACAAAACAGGCTATTACAATGTGTTACTTTACTCTACTCCAATTATTAATACAGATTAATACCATGACAATCAAATCGGTCGTAATGGAATATAACTGAAGGTTACCCGAATACATTTGGAACTAGACTAACCTTAATATTCCCTATCTTATTTCACGTTTTAAAATGGCATAGGAAGAAACATCTGCAGAATTCACCGCTGTTTGAATGCTTTTGAAACACAAAAGGACATCCATAGTAGTGTGTGTTATTTAACTGTATTTTATACATGGAAGCCCAATGTGTTCATCGATATCCATAGAGGTATTTGAACACATTTCATGTTGCTAGAAATGACAGCCTGTCTGTCACAAGTGAGCCTGGAGGCATTGTAACAATTTGCTAGTGACATGTTCGCTGTAACATATATTTTGTTTCAAAGATGCCTTAACATAGAACTATTTGACAAATGAGTTATATTTTCCAAACTGTGAGACATATTCGCCTTAATTTTGTTACGCTTTCTCCTTGATTTGTATAACAAACAGCACAAACTGCCTTATATTAACATATGAGTTGTTGAGTGAGTATTCATAACAAACTGGTCCACGGGGATGTTTTTGTTTTGTCCCTCTGACCGGTCTTGCTGGCATCACTCAGATTCAAGTTGTACACAACACCTCACAAGTTATTTGACAAATAAATATTTATCGGACAAAAACTTGAGTTAAAGCGAAGTATTAATACAGCCGTTGTTTTGTGGATGGTTTGTTATAATACTGGTCTTCATTTGATGTACACTGCACAGGTAGGAGTGTCCACGCACGCGACCTCAGGTGTATGGGGGTGTTACACCGCACATGTAGGAGTGTCCACGCACGCGACCTCAGGTATATGGGGGTGTTACACCGCACATGTAGGAGTGTCCACGCACGCGACGTCAGGTATATGGGGGTGTTACACCGCACATGTAAGAGTGTCCACGCACGCGACCTCAGGTGTATGGGGGTGTTACGCGGAGGATTCCTCGTTTCGCGGAGGTGGGTCTTACGAGGTGTCTTCGCTCCTTCCACGGTATATATATATATATAAGAAGTATACAAGTGTACTTGCAGCTGTCATTTAGTTTCGATACCCATGTTAAGAACGACCAATCCAGCAAACACCCGGATTACGTGAAAGTATCCTTGTACACCCACTAATACATGAAAGCAAAAAAAAAACCATTTATTTTGAATATTTTTTTGTGGAAAGAGTCACTTCTATTCCTTTACCCCACTGTGAAATTAGCTTAAATGCATCTCAGGAATTAGTCGATACAAAACACCAGCGACACTACAAACATCGCTAAAACTGATCGAGCGCTTTCCAGAGTTAAGGATAGTACGCTTATTAAAAAAAAATTAAACAGTGAAACAAAGGCAACACAGAGGAATGATATCAGAACAGGTGATCGCTCCAGTGATTGGTTGGTTGTTTCACTTGTTTGTGATTGCTCCACTGATTGGTTGGTTGTTTCACTTGTTTGTGATTGATTCTGATGTGTTTTACGCCCTGCCTAATGTTACCTATCACTTATATGACGGCAGAGTACACCGACAATGACCACACACACACTGTTATAAAATGTGAAATGTTTGGCTCTGTTGTTAATTATTCTAAAGTAATTGCTATTAACGACTGTGTAAATAGGCCAGAAACATATCGCTGTTATAGCCCCAAAGGTGAATCCGGCGTGAAGGCTAAACGCATACGCAAGCTTAGAACAGAGAGATTGTGTGCAGTGATCTTCGAAAGACTGTAGGTAAATTGAATTCTTATCTTTGAATCAAATTATTCGTCGTTTTGTAAATATATTGATTATAAGCTGTTGCCGAGGACGCCAGTAATTCACAAACTAAACCAACGCCGTGTGTTTCTCAGTAGTCCAACAGTTTGCGAGTCATCGTAACGCTTTTACATGCATTTTCTCTCCGCCCTCTAAATTGTTTCTATGTGAATCCTGACACAACAGTTTTTCTATGTATAATTTTAAACCAGTTGGCAGTAAAACAAATCAGTAGACAGTTAAAAGAACTGTCTGATCGAGGCCAGTGAGCTATTGCCTTGGCTAATCCGGACGTTTTCAACCTAAGATAGGCGACAACTAAAGAATGATTTTTGTGTCTTTTAAGAAAGTGAATATTAACAGGATGGTATTTTGATATGCTAGTTTCTTAGTTCACTTCACACTGTACACATCCATATTACGGTGGAAAACGGGAGGAAACCACGTAAAAATCCCACGATTGCAGGAAACACATCGTGTGACGCACTCATATACCTAAGGGTCGACATGCAGACTGACTTTGAACGGTACATCAAAGACGGATTAACAATCGCACTCGTTACCCACTAAGCTACGGCCACAGAACGAGTCAAAGTGAATTCATTGTCTTTCTTCGGAGCTGTTGTTATACATGACATAATTATCACTACTGGAATTATGGTTTATCCCAATATCCAGTCGGTCGTAAAACAGGATTGTATGGTTATTAAATACTTATAGGAGGGCTTTATGTAGTCAATCTCCCCAGGACTCCGGAAATCAACGGTAAAACATTCAGATAAAAATAAGTTCCAGCTACATGTACGTCTAAGCCTTTATATATACGCCTACTGTAAGTTAATAATCGATCGCCTGCGTATTTAGCTCTCCACAAATTAAAGTTTATTGACGTTTATTGTAAGATATGCATATTTATTTTCCACACCTAAGTGATCAACAAACATATGTATTGTAGATAGCAGCTATATTGTTCAATTTAAAGCTTTGATAAATTACAGAAGTCAGACAATTTTGAACATATCGCATCCTTCATTACAATATCATCGTTAGATTGCGACATTGAACCTCCGGATGCTTCATGTTTATGTTTCATGTCACCTTTTACATTACTTTCCTGATGAGACCTTTATATCTTTAAACCGAGCCAGTCATTTCAGTAGTATAGTCAGAGCAGCTCGGCGCGCATTCGTGGGCTCTCGTGGGCTGCTCGTGGGCAGGCTCCCCACTACATAAATAGTAGTGATGGCTCCTCACGGCTCCTCACGAGATTTCACGAGACTTGCCTAGTATTTATGTAGTAAATATTTTCGGCACCGCACGGCACCGCACGGCACCGCA
>JARFOD010020311.1:0-11006 GCA_031763545.1 Mopalia muscosa
TTGAAGCTAATCTTGGACAGAAATGATAAGTATATCTAAGTAGATGTGTTCGTAAAGTAAGGAGCTATACGGTATACCCATGCCTTCTCTGTTCTAATAGGAAATACAATACTAAAGCACGGAGCAGCTTGGACTATGACAGGGGTTGTTTTGCCAGATTATGGGAAAAAGAAGAAAACTAAAACTTGTCTGTCTAAAAGAATGAGGTACTGAGGGTTTGCTTTCCAGTTACAAATGTTCGCATTTTATTTTTGACGGAAAATTGAAATTCGCTCACCTGTGTTTAACCTTATTGAAATCTAAGGGTGGTGGGAAGGTAGAATTTATTTTTTTAAAGTGAGTAAAATTTTGTTTTTAAATTAGACACTGACATATGTCACTGGTGGTATCTGCAGCATCAAGTACTTGTTTGAATGTAAATATATGGCAGACTTTCAACACTGTGTTCCTCTTTTGTAATTCACTCGGTGTACTATCTCTGCCTCACTAAATCAAAGCTCATTGTTGATAGATTATTTTGTGATTTTTTCCTTCTAGAACATTGGTTGAATGTAAAAAGGCTCGTGTGATGGTCTTAAAGAATGGCAAGAGTGGCGAAGCTGTGGAAGTTGTCTCAGATCTCTCCAATATAACAGAGGTGTGCACATTATTTCTCTCTCTCAATCACCTGCTAATTGCACATAAACTTTTATAGCCTTAATGTTAAAAACTATAACATTACCCAGCCACTAGAATGGGATGCTCTTTCCTTTAATAACATTGACCAATTTCAGTTGTTTTCTGTGGCCATCTACTTTAAACTATAACCCTCCACTTCAAATACAATCCCACAAATGGTGACCCTGTTTGCATGGAGTTATAGTTCACTGTGTAAGAAGTTTTTATTTTAAGAATGAGTATCAATATGAAATAACTTATAATTATTATACCTTGTCTCTTATTTCAGTTTCTAACTGGCTGCACTATGAGGTTGGGTTTATCAAGCCATGCCAAGTTCCTGTATGATTGGAGTGGGACCAAAATTACAGATCTTATAAACAGTAAGACAGATTATATATCAAATATTCTGACACATTTTTCTAAAAAGTAATTGCTCTGGCACAGGGATGTGGATAAATTTAAACTGATGAGTCATCGTATGTTCTATCCTTACATATTGGTTGATTGATGAGTTGATAAATACTTAATTATTGAGAACGATTTTGATTTTACTGTTTGAAATCCAGCTGTACCACTTGATCCGATAAAACAAATATAATTTTAAAAGCTTTTGAACTGTGTATTCATAATCAGTTAATTTCTATTTCCTTTTTCAATTGTCTTATGAAAAAAATGTTTAAACCTTGTTTCATCTGGTATAAAAAAAATAACTAGCTTAATTCACATAGGTTCCCTATAAATTCTGCTACCTACCTGGAGTGAGTGCATCAAATAAGTTTGTTTAATAACTGTGATATCCCGCACTGAAATCCTAGCACGTCATCCTGAGCCAGCCTACTTGTGCTTCATAAACATACTCAAGGATCAGAAAACAAAATATCACAAATTATTGTAGAGCTGTGGTGTGTTTGTAACATATCAGCTAATTGTCCACTCCCTTCTTTCAGCTCCTATGGTGGACAGTTGTTTACAGCCTGGTGGTACCCCAGTATTAGGGCCTCTCTGGGTGTCTACAGGGGAAGGCTTTGACCCGAGAGGGGCATATGAGTACTGTGTTTATCTCAAACAGATGGTGAAAAAGAAACTTAAAAAAACTAAGAAGTACAAAACTAATGTGAGTCTTTTTAATGTTCATATTTTTCCTTTTCTGGTAGTGTTGTATTGTGCAGAAATTGAGAACTATTTGACCCAACATTATGCGACACTGTCACACATTTCCTGTCAACACTAGTTGTGCCTTTTGCTTTATTTGGATTCGTCAACAACAAAAACTGTTTTAATTTATCAACACAAATTTTCATTTAGATATTTACAGTTTCTATAGTGGAGTAGAACCATTAGGTCTATTATTATAGAACAAAGTATACTCATTAATGGTGAACAACAGTTTTGTTGTTACAGATTCACCAGTTTTTTTGTTTTATTTTTTTGTTGTTTCCGATTATAAAAATTTTGCCTTTGCAATAAGCAGGCATCGACTCCTGTTCCAGAACAGAAACTATATGGTCTAACTTTCAAATGGCCATTGATTTAAATTTAATGTCTATTACATTACTCAAAATTTGCATTGCTTGACAGCATGTTGGTCAAAGGAACTTACTATGTCCTGGTGTCCTTGTAGCTAAAGGGCTACTACATTCTAGGCATACAGTCCTGCAACCATCTAATGTCTTGTCATCGCTTGATGTTTGGTTCATTTCTCTCGACCAAAGTCATTGGACTGGCATGATCCCATGATCCTTCTCTGTACTGTTGGCCCTCTGGCTACGGGCAGTTTGTTTAAAGAGTATCAATACTGCCTGCTTAGCAATGGAGGAAAATTAACTTTACAACATTATGGAAATGCTTCACATCTTGGTTGTGCTAATGTCAATTATTGTTGGAATACACGTCCGTCATATAAGCGAAATATCCTTAAACATGCTGTAAAACACCAAACAATCTCTGTACTGCTCACATGTTTGTCACTTTTTCGAACCTAAGGTATACTAGGGAGTCAGAAGGTTTATAGGCCCGGGGCTGTGGCTCACTGGTAGCTAGTGCACTTCCTACACTGAACCTGCTTCGTTTTACCGTTCACGGGATCTAGTCAGGCTGTAGACCATCAGGTATATACCCGAGTCACATGTTGTGGCTCCAGCAATCGTGGGGTGATTTATACAAGGTTTCCTCCTGGTTTTCCACTGTAATAAGGCTGTGTACAGTGTGAAGTGGACAATCCTTCGTCATATAAATGAAATACCCTTAAGTACAACGTTAAACATCAAACAAACAAACAGAAGGGTTATGTTGGTGGATTCAGTTTTATGGTGACTTAACTATCATGATTGCTTTCAGACTGTGGTAATACTGTTTTACAATAGTTCTTTAAACTACACAGTGCTGATCTCAGGAATCACAGCAGCTCCAGTAACTAACAGTATTACTAGTATTGTCTGGTTTATTTTATTGTAGTTGGAGTATGCTAAAGATGGGGAGAAAGAGAAAGTGACGATAGAATCTATACTGAGTTTGTCTGAAGATGATCTCTACCAGACGCTCTATATGGTAAGTATTAAAGAAATTATTATCACATAAATGTAGTTCTTTTTATTATTAAATTATGCAAACATTTCTTATTCCTTACATGTATGTCTAATTTTTCTTATTCTTGAACAATTTGGAAAGGTCTGTGGCAGGCTTAAATAATATCTTAAAAATGTTAATTTTTAATTTGATTTTATTTTAATTTCCTATTGATATAATGTATGTACAGACATGAATTCATACAGGATCACTGTGTCTTTTGGAAATTGGCAGCTTTTACTTCGCAGAAATTCTGGTCATTCCCTCATGGGCCTCTATAGCTCAGTCGGGACAGACAGACAATGGATCAGGGTTCAACTCTCAGAGGAGGCATGCTGAATTATATTCTTTACGTTTATAACATGTGTGGTATGGGGCTATGCACATGTTCTTGGCTCTCAACAAATATATAGTTCAGGAGTTCCCATTATGTTTACTGCACAAGCAATGACTGTTTATTTTATGTGGTCAATTTATTTGTAGGCTGAGAGTGAGGTGGATGAACTGGAGAGTGTTATAGAAACTCTACAGATTAACATTGATGAATTAAAACCACAGATAAGAGAACAAGAGGTATGTCAACAACCTAGTCAAATCAATTTACCTTTCTTGTATTTTACAAGAAATGCATGTATTGTAAAAAAAATTGTTGTTTTTTTCATTGTGACAAAGTAACTGTTAAGACACTCTAGAGTGTGGATAAAGTATTTTAATAGTATAATTTATACTTATCACAGATTGCATCATTATGATGTAGGAGTGTCACTATTTAGTGCATAATCTGGCTTAGAGAGGATATATCTATTGATAATGCACACAACCCATGTTAAATAAACATAAAGACAGATGTTTATGTTATTTTGTAGGATGAAGGTTGTGGTTATACAATGAAGCATATTAAACATTTGAAGGCTAATGACAGGCTGGTGGGGAGTAAAGGTCTCAAACTCAAGGTTTGTTTTACGTTATAAATATAGATAAGTGGCTATTTGTTTAGCTTTCTAAGCACACATAGCCGTGGCTTAGTGGTAGCGCGTGTGCTTCCTAACCCTACTCCAATTTACTGTTCACAGGATCGAATCAGTCTGTAAGTCACAGGATGTGGCTCCGGGAATCAAGGGGTTTGAGTACAACATTAAACCCAATCAAGCAAACAAATTAAGCACGCATACATTGGATCACAGCTAAAATACTGCTTGCATTAAACTTATTACTCACTTTAGATTACCAAGCTGTGAAAAGATAGTAGTTAGGGATCTGTTGACTTTGAACTACACAGAAATTCAGAGTTCTTTGTTGGGGAATAAATGCGTGATTGGAGGTCGTCAAGTTCTGGTTAAAAAGTTATTCTAGCATTGTTTGTAATGTTCTATCATTCAAACGAATAAGCTCTCACCCCGGTGACAACATCTTAAATTTTAATATAAAGATGAGGCCCAGGGAAACTTCAATAAGAGCACACTCATGATTAGTTTGAATTCTTAATGCAGGTGTATGAGAATGGTCAAAGTGAAAAACCAGATGTGTTTTATTTCAACCTGCGGGAAGCTGTGAAGGGGATTCAAAATGAACAGGACAAAATCATGGAGAGGGTAAGTTTATAAGGGTCTATGGATAAGATTGTCTTACTGGGTATTCCCCTAACATTGACAGAGAATACAGGGTAATCTGGTTTACTAATTTTGGTGAATTATCTTTACGGCAAGCAAAATTAGTTGAATGCACTTATTTTTGTTTTGTATGTAGTCAGTCAAATCGTACATTGGACTGTATTTTCATTTAATCTTATTTTCAGAATAGTTGATAAGTTTTTTAGTGACACGTCATACTTACCTTACCTGCAACAGATCTTAAATAATATGTTTTTATTGTCAGTTACTGGACGAGTTGTCTGCCAGTCAGTGCACACAGAATCCTCAGAATCCCAAAATCACAGCCCTGGCCAGGAAACTGTTTGACGAGGCGGGCAATCAGATCACTACGGTGTGGCAACTCTCATATGGTCAAGAGGTGTGGCTTTCCTACGGGGAGCCCTTCATCATCCCATTTAGTAAGTTACTAGAGGCTGTCCTTTGATATTTATACCAATTGTTGGCTAGTGTAGTGCCTTTTGTTCGTCTAACTTTTTTGAACTGATTTCCAAACTGACATCTGGCCCTCAGCCACTAACATGGTTTAACTAATGACGAACAAACTTAGAAGATCTTTGTTTTTTCTCTTTTCAGCGTACTGTCTACAAGTTCAGTTTGGATTGGTGGAGGGTTTTGAACTGGGTGACGACAGACAAGTTATCCTCTCCAAATTTGTGGACAGGAATGACAAACCACTAGAGGGAAAAGAAAAGTAAATTCTGTTCTATATTCCACTGATTAGTGTCTGAAATACAGGGTCCAGTTGTTCCAAAGGCTGTTAGCCGCTAACACCAGATTAAATTGCTAATATAGGTTTAAAGATATCACCATAAATATTTAAAAGTAAGCCTGGATTATCAGTGAAAGAAAACAAGATGTTTTAGTGCTATGTCTTAATCCAGAATTTTATTTTGTTTAAATGAAACTTTGGACTTTGATGAAAATTTCTGACATAATTTTAATATGGATATCAGGATTGAAGTATGAGCATCTGTACTTGTTTATAACACCTATTATTTTGTTTTCAGTCCCTCTCACTGGGAGTGTTGTGAAGCTTTTCCTCAGGATTATGAGTTTAAGGAAATGAAATCCCAAGCTGAGATCCAGTATGTTAACAGTCTGCTGGAAGAACAAGAGCTTGATCCAGCCACTCACTTCTTACAACATAAGGTTTGTTTGACACAAATATTATCTCAAACTCAAATAATAACAGAAACTTAATTAATAATCGCCCTAATAAAAAGGGCAGAGTATTGCAAACTTTTTATTTTGTCTGTACTTCTCGCTGGAAGAATGTAATTATTTTAACAGAGGAAAACACTTCTTTAAGGTTAGACATATCAGTGAATTAGCCTTATGCGCAGTTGGGTACAAACAAAATGTACAAATTCAATATGACACAAAACGAATTGAATTTGTTTAGAAAAAAATCAATATTTTGACGTCTTTGACCCCTTGCATCAGGTATATGAGTGAGTCACATGATTTGGTTTAGGCAACGGGGAGAGATTTTTACCAGGTTTCCTCCCAGTTTTCCACCGAAATTAGGCAAGGACAGTGTGAAGGGGACCCTTGAGTATAAAGATAAACCCCAAACAAACAGAATTTATATGACTAAAGAAAGTTTAAGTTCAACTTAATGAAACTGTCACATTGTCATAATATTAATATAAATGTAACAACTCACACATTGATGAAGCTCTCTGGATGAGGGTAGTATTTTTCAAATATAGAAATCCTGCCTTAACTAGCACTGGAGGAACATTAATTTTCCAACAGAGCTGATCTCTGCCTAATTAATAATTACTGTTCATTACACTGCCCTCATATAAACCAAATACCCTTGGGTACATCATTAAAAACCAATCAATCAATTCATTGGTGCTGTAACCTTGGTATGTATTTTAAATGCAGCTTTTTTTTTGTTCTAATTATTTTTACTTTCATTTTGCAGAAAGAGCCAAAACTGGTTGTGTATCCTCAGTTGACATCCTCTCGTAAACTTCCGGGAGAAAGGAGTGACAGGAATGGCTTGGTTCTGGATTGCTCATGGCAAGCAGAGTCTCAAATCTTCATGGTTTCAAAGGTAACATCATTAACTAATAAGAGAAAGAGACTGCATCGATCCCAAAATGTCTTATAGTCTTCTTTCAATCTTCTTTAGGACTATTTCAGAAAAGACATTGTTTCTGATTGGATCAAAAAATGTGTAATCAGTGAGATTCAAATTAAAACAGTCTATAGTTAATCTATATTTGTTAAAAAATGTTGTCATATGGTCAGTATCTTCTTTCAAGATGTCTGTAGGCTACTCATAACAACTCAAGAATGATCTCTATTTAGAAACTTGTCCCTGGGAGTTTATCTAGAACATGAGATGATTCATTGGGTTTTTAAATTAACATTCCTGTGCCAGTGGGATTGATTTTTAAAAAAATATATAAACAAAATTATCTGGACAATAAAAATGTATACATTTTGCCAGGAGGAGAACACTGGTTGTTCCATTTCCTTACCTCCCTTTATAGCTATCTGGCTATCTGCTGTTTAAGCAGGGTGGAAAATGTTCACATTGTATTTTATTATATGGCCTTTTCCATCCTGTGCTTTTCATATAAATTGTCTTTGTTTCTTGGAAATGACATCAAGACTGTTTTCCTCTACTCATTCAGCTTGCACACCATCAGTCTTAATCTCTACTTTAATAACCTAAAAGTCGACAAAAACCTTTTGTATTTAGGGTAGGATATTTGCGTTATATTAAATTTGGTAATTTCCCTTTTAATTCATTCTTTTCAGTCTGGTCACATTTATTGTAAGAGCTTCCCTAAGCTGTGTTTAGGAGTTTCTGAGCTTCGCGTAGAGATCAAACAGAAACCAGCCAACACTGATGACCTGAATACAGACAATTCTACTGAGAATGGGGAAAAGGAGGATGTAAAAGATGGCCACCTGGAGGGCATTCCTGTACTTATTCAAGGAAAGCAATCTGACACAGCAACACAACAATGGATTTTCAACACTGATGGAACTATATCTTCAGCTGTTAGTTGATATTTTCATTAATGTTTTAATGCATATATTTTAATAATTTTATTTCTCTTCCAAAAAAAAACCCAACTTGACATGAAATAAGTTTTTTTCTTTGTTTTGTAGAACTAACAAGACAGGCATGTGAATGTCTGATAAAAACTATTTTTTTTATGCAAGTGTTAATTGCATGACGTGAAGCGATTTTATGGTACACAAACTTCACATTCCTCTTATGTCTGGTTAAATATGTTTGTAGGCTTTCCCAGATCTATGTCTGACATATCTTGGGGGTAAATCACAGGCTCATCTGAATTACACAGCTGATAACCAGGTGGAGGGTATGAAGCCTGGCAATAAGGTGGTCCTAATTCTAACTGACAAACTTCCAGCTAAAGATGGAGAATGTCAAAGGTGAGTCATTCTCTTAATTTATCGCCTCCTGGTACTGGTAACTAGTACTAATTGTTTCTTTAAGTGGCATTTAGAAGTTGGAAGTATCATTATGAAAGGAACAACGTAGTATGGATAACAACTTCTTGATTTATTTCACACAACGTTTCTATCTCATTCCAGAAATCGTTTTCAAGTATAAATGTAACATCAACAAACATAGCTATACTATATAAATATATGTTTGTTGATTTTACATTTATACTTGAAAACGATCTCTAGAATGAGATAGAGACTTTGTGTGAAATAAATCAAGAAGTTGTTATCCATACTAAGTTGTTCCTTGCCTTATTGTACTAATTGTATCACTGCAAGTTTACAACAAGGCACAAGCTGACAGCTTTTTTATTGGCTTCAAGTAACTCAAACTGGACTACCTGTTCAGGTGATAAGACTTTGGCAGTGATAAATATATAACACTTGTCAAACACAGCCCGCGTGATTATCTGATTGCCTTGTGTACTCATTATCACCTGCTTGGGGCACAACAAAATATCGAAATCCTTCAGTTAAGGGCAGTATGTACAGAATCAAACTAATCTTTTATCATCTTTTAGGTTTGCATTGAAACAAGAGAGGTTTGAGACGCTAGGCCAGTGGAAGTACACAGATGTGGCTAATCCGGAATGGAAGAAGTTAGCTTACTCATGGCCTGTTAAACAAGGTGGAGAACTCAATGAGGTAACACAAAAAGACGATAGAAATCCAAAGTTGGAGGGTAAATTGAATTGTGAAAAACAGGTGTAAATGGGAAAAATAAAAGAGAATTTAAAAAGTTGTATATATCATATGTGTAACTACTCAACAGTACAGTTTAACATAACTGTAGAGTAGCCTGTCTCCAACGTCTTCCACTCACATACAGCTGTAGCCATTTGTTTGATGTCGGTCCATTTTGAAGAAGAATAACATAGGTTTCTACTGTCCCGATGTTAAAAAAAGTTCAGTCTTTGTTAATTTTTGCTCATGTCTTTGCGTGAGTCAGATTGTCACACTCACACTTTAACTGTTTCACCAAAGATGTTTGCTTTTTTCTTTCTCAGAACTATAACTGGCCTATGGAATCCTTCCTTATGACAAACACCCCAAATCCTATGAAAAAGGTTGAGAAGAAGACCAATCTCTCTGGAGGTATGTGATGAAAATATTATTTAATATATTTCCTACTATAGTATGGAATACTATATGATACAAATCCAGTAGGAGTGAACACAACCTCCTTATTGTTATTAAAGATTAAGTCATTAGTTATACTACATACCTGATTGTTCCACTCTAGAGCTGCTGTTTAATTATCATTTCCCATATGATACTCTGTCCAACCTGTGTGGCAACATATTTTTAGAAAAATTCATCCCACATATCTATGGGATAAGCGCGTGATGTAAACCAGCCGATGACAAATTTTCGAACGAAGCAGCTCGAGGATGATGACCTCTCATTTGAATAATTCTCTGTTTCCATTAGCAATATTTTAAATTCTTCAAAATTATTATTGTTATTTACTGCCCCACATGCAGTTTATACTGGTCATCGTGTATTAAACATATAATTGAGGTACATTTGTGATGGGACTATACGCCTTTGAAACATTACTCATTCTAGCTGATCAATGCTTTTATATCACTACGCAGTGAATTGTAATACAAATGTCAAGTGTTCTTTTAATATATTTTTTAGTTTGGAAAAAATATATTACATGGAAAAAATAACCCCACAATATTTGATTCTGGGATGGAAAAATCATCCCGACCTCCCTTTGGCTCAGTACAAATCAGACATGTATTTCCATCTCTGGAGTGGAAAATTTCAACTCAGAATCAAGTATTGTGGGATGGTCTTAATCCCAATATACCAGTGATTTTATCCCACAGTGAATTCAAGTTTATGAGATGAAGTCACATTTTTCAAAATCTATTAAATTGTGATGTCAAGTCAATGTCACAGCACTATTTACATGTACTTTGTAGCAAGATAATGTCTTGATTTAGCACATACATTTATATCTTTAACGACCTTTCCAAAAACTAATGGGTTCACTTGGATGGGTCTCTGTGTTGCCCTACCTATTACAGTACACACAGCAGAAAACACTTGTACTAAAGCCTTTTGCTATTTTTAAATTGATTTATAAATTGTTTCTGCCCATCTGACAAAGTTAACTGAGATACATTTGTTTAATTTGTTGTTTTGGAAAAAGGATCTACAGGGTATCTATGATTTGTCTTGTTCTTTATGACTCAGCAATATTTTCTGTTGTAGCTACTCCATTACGATTGGCTGTCTTAAGGAATGGAGATAGAGATCGACAGAATAATGTTCTGGTTGTTGGCCCTAATGTTACTAATGTAAGTCAGCAGGTTTTCACCCATTTTCAATTTGAGAAGTTAACCACTATGTGTAATGTGTGCCCCTGCCTTGTCTGTTTTATTTCCCATAGATTATTAGATATTAAGTGGTAACGCAACTACTTTCATGTGACTTCAGGGGATACTTAGTAAAAGTAATAACAATAGACATTCAACAAATTGTTTGGATTGCTTTACTGTCTTACACCACCTGTCATATAATTGACAGTCTTTACATGCCGGCTGCCCCGTGAGGGAGCGGGTGGGCCATGGCCCTGCAGAATACTCCCTCGGCTTCCTCGGTCGATCGTAAGAGGCG
>JARFOD010020322.1:0-11006 GCA_031763545.1 Mopalia muscosa
CAAATGTAATTAGAAACTTGCAATTGTAGACCTGTGTGATGATTTTTAGTAATGCACATGTCATTAATAACAGCATAAGGCGTAAAAAAAAAAAAGGCTGATTGATAATAAGTCAGTGAAATGCCCAAGGATATTTTACTCAGTTGTCAGTTTAAAATAGAAACAAGCCACAAAAAACTTAACCACCAAATCTGGATTGCTATATTAAACGAAAATTAAAATTCCTTGAGATCTAAGTAAAGATTATATATCTCTGGTTGAAAGCACACTGCTCTTAGCTGGAGAACAAATGTATTTTAAAGAAACTGCTGGCTACAAATAGTCTCACTGTTTACCAAAATGTCACTTCTCTTTATAAACAAAAATTAAAATCCATCACTAAAAAATTTTGTTTGAAATATTTAAAAAAAAATATATAGTTTAATGGAATCACAACAAGGGGAGATAAAAATATGTTTATAAACCTAAGAGAATGAATTGCTTTTATATTTGGTCACCAAGAGATTTGGGAATAATAATAATATAATATAATTTGTGTGTAATATTGTCCTTTACAATCTGTGTCAATCATATTCTGGCGAGAGTTGCTATATAGTAAAAGAGACTTTCATACACCATTCCAGGCCATCGGACATTAATTTTCGTAAATATTTTGGGCTACATTTGCCACGGATCAGCAGGAGGAAGCAGATAGATGACCCAGGTGTATCTTACAGTCAACGAAGGATTGTTTGTTTATTGGATTGGGGTTTTACATCGTACTCAATGGTATTTCACTTATATGACGATGTGCCAGCCCAATGGGTGAGGGAAACCACCCTTGACACCACTGGCAACAAACAAAGACAGGTTGGGAGAAAAACAGGATGAATACAGACACCACAAACAGATCGCCTTCCTGTTCCTCTTTAGCTCTGAGAGCACCAGGGCAACATGAAGCTTCCTCCAACCACCTGCCAGTCAATGTTGGAAGTAGAATCAATTCTATTTTAGAACGCAATCTGTGTATTACAGGATTTACAGTGTATGAATATATGTTTGTAATATTGTCCTGTTCGTTTTGTGTTGTACAAGTCAATGTAATGTTAATGCATGCTCATGTCAAGTATTATTTAAATGTAATACAAATATTTAAATAAAATCCATTAAAGTTTTTTTGTGTGTATAAGTCTGGTCTTACATTGACAACGGCTTCCATGGTTTGTGGCATATCCGTTATGATTCCGTCTGTCATGATCAGCAGGATGAAGTAATCCTGCCCAGTTCTACGACTGCTAGCAAATCTGACAAAATAAAACACAAAATCATCTCAAACTGACTAATTTTTATTTAATAATTAACAGTATCTTTCCTGATACTATAAAAGTCTTATTAAGATCCCTTGGTTGATTTCAAGGGGGAAAAAAATATCCCAAACCCATTATCACTCTGATTAAAGATTGGAATATAATAAATGTTTATATTTTTAAAAAGGTTGGATATGCAAGATTACAAATATGTGACTTTTGTTAAGTCCAATTATAATTTTACAATTGATTGTAACTTAATTAAAAAAATATTGTGCATTTTTTTGCATTTTGTTTCTCAAAATATAATTACTAAATAACTCCAAATAAATTAATTTATTTAGTAGAGTAGTCATTCAACTTAACCGCAGATTTTTTTTGCAAGGAAAGCTTAAGTTTAGCGAGAGTTATATAAACTCAACATATGCCCTCATAAGGTGCCATATTGACCAGGGTATTCTATTGTTTTAGCATTTTCAGATTTGATATTTTGCACACTCTTTTTGGCAACAAGGAAGCTCTCTCCACACAGATAATTTTTATCTTATTTGACATCTTACTTGGAGACATGGTTGATAACTGGTGCGAAGTTGGTGGGTCCATAAAGCTGTACAGTCCTGAGAGAAGTGTAGTACGAGTCCAGCACCCCCTGGACCCCCTCACAGTAGGGGTTTGATGGGTTACCATTCTGAAAACAGTCAATAAAAATTAGATAATTTAAAAACCTTTCCACAAGATGACTGTAGGTTATAACAATATATATATGTACAATGGTTGGCCTGTAACCCAAAGGTTCCAGGTTTCTATGCTGGTGGAGGCAACCAAATTTTTCTCCTTTCATTAATTCAAAATATATATTACAACCAGAGATTAAGATCCACTCAGAAGCTTACATAATGTATCTACGCCATAGGCTTGTTTAAATTTGTGATATTTTGAGATATTCTAGAGTTTTTTTTTATTTTTGTGATTTTCAACCTCAACTATCGCGTAGTTACGGCCGAAAACACTTCAGCTTACATCCTTGTCTGATAGATGCTGTTCGCCATTTTGTCAACGATCTTGTAAACGTGCTGCATATTTTGTCACCAATGGTGAATTTGCTAGTTGTGACAATGCCTTCTATGCGCTACAATAATAAACTCTCCAGTGAAATACACTTTGCTTTTTTGGGATGTTAATGCTCCTCCAGTGCTTGGTAAAGACAACATTATGTGATTGCTTGGAATATACTAGCCTTTGCCAAAATACATATTCTCAAGGGAAAAGAGGCAGGGTCATAGTTAGAAATCAAAAGTATGGTGTCCAAAATGATAATTTTGTTTCACATTTTAAGTATCTGTGAGTCCATTTTCCCTATCTCCTCCATGTTAAAGTTTGTTAAAACAGGGTGTCCTAATAGGGCAATTGTTCTATTCAGGGTGTCCAAAGGAAGCGTGGACCCCTCTACCTAAGCCCTTAAAAAGAAGCCAACACTCTTCTGTTTCTTCTTGCCTAGAAAAAACGATTGATTGATTGATTGTTGTTTTACACAGTGCTTCAGGGTATTTCAAAATGGCAGTGTTTTCCAACAATAATTGACACTAGCACAACTAAGCTTTGAAGTGTTTTGATACTGTTGGAAAATAAATCAGCCTCCAGTGCTAAACAAGGTCATCATTGCTACTCTTTAAACAAACTGTCATTAGCCAGAGGGCATCCAGAGAAATGTGCCGCAAAATATACCCACTTCCCTAGTTTAACGAGGAAGTTACTCACCAAAAAGAATTCATGGGAAACTCTGCCATCAGGTGGAAGTTTGGCGCCAAAACCAAGAGCTGGGAATAACTTATCCCTGTGAGGATGAGAAATAGAAACTTCATAAACAGCTACTCAATAAAAAGCAAAAAAAAAACCCAAAAAACGAACAGTATCATTAGAAAAAAGTTTCTTGCCAAAATCATTATTTATTTTTTAAAATTGTGTTTGACATGCTAATCAAGGGTACTGCACTCAATGAGGAATTTTGTATGGTTTGTGTCAAGCAAAATAGTGTATGAGATATGTCGGCATTATTTACGCAACTTTCAGGTACCCTTAACATTCTTTGCAGTTCTAGAGTAAACAAAAAAGTTGGCTGATTGAACATAATAACAAGATTAATACCATGAAAAAACTCCAGGGACTCTATTAATGCCCAATATACCTTAAAAAATCTAGTACTCAATACTAGAATGAGACGTTAAAGTTTGACGATAGCCTTAAAATTGACAAAGAGTGGATTTGTTATGTGTTTGATTTGGGGTTTAACATCCTAGTCAGGGGTATTGCAGTTATATGACGACAAATTGTCCACTTCACACTGTTCCGTGATAAAATACCTGGGAAAAGCAGAGGGAAACCACGTAAAAAACCCACCCCTGCAATTGCTGGAGCCACATCAGTCATGTGGATATAAGAAGACAGACCTTGTCACTCAGAATCCAGGTCGTGCACCTTAACCCAAACTGAACACCTAATGTGTACAGCTTTAAACCCCAATCAAACAAAGCCTATCGTGACAAGGCCGGAGTAATGGGCACTTCAATTTACATACGATAGGAATTTTTAAATTTAAATTATTAATAAAATGACTTTTTAGCATGGACTTACGTGTCATAATCCTGGATAATGTTTCCGACTGAAAGTAGAGCATTGGCATAGGGATTCAGCTGGTACGGACTCAGATAGTGAAGGGAGGCGGGGTTAGAGGGGTTTCCGTTCGACGCAGTGAAATCTACAGCAAAAGTACAATGGAGCTCTGTCCTGAAGTGAAACACAAAAAATATTGATAAATCGTGAAAAAAAAAAAAATTTTGAATATGATTTCAATTTTTTATTATTTGAGTTTATATTATTTTTATTGTAGAGAAAGAAGGTCTAACCACTACAGAGGCTCACGGCAGAACAACTTCGACTTTTTATCCAAGTAAAGGCAGCATATAATTGTAAAAATTAAAACAAATCGTACAGTACATACAATATGATTGCTGTAACAGGAACAAAAATACAAACTCCTTTCATTAGTTAAACAGGTCAATCTTAAAGAGAAAGACCACTGACTTTCAACCTTAAGATATTATTTTTATTGCACATTTTCAAAGACAACTGGCTATAATGCACCTGCAATGGAATAAGCATAGCCGTTAATTGGTAATTTAAAAAGCGTCATTGTTCGAAAAAAACATCATCTAGTCGTGGATGCTTTCACATGAAGCCGAAAGTGAGGGTTCCATTCCCAAGCAAAACAACAACAACTGCTTGTACATATCAGCCTGGTAATAAAAAGCAGATTTGTTAAAACCACAAGTCAGCTGAACATGCTAAACGTATGTATTACTCAAAGAGCTATTTTGATATGTGTACAACAGATTATCATTAGGTTTGGATGACCAAGCTTGTGTATACGCTGTGTTGTTACAGATGCCTTCCAATGGGTCCACACTGGTGACTGACAGTTTTTTCCTGGTTGTTTCCCGGTTGTTCAATTAACTATTTTAAGGCTATGCTTACTTCGAAGTGCAATACATATATATGTCTTTAAAAATCTGCAGTTAAGTTCCCTTTAAGTTGCCTGTCATTTTAATGTTTAGTGTGAAGCCTTGACTTAAATAACTTACCCTCCTCTGACATAGTCCAAGAACGTGTGGACAGTTTCAGTTTTAGCAAACGATATATCAACCTGAAAGTAAAACATAAGAGAAACATTTAATGTACATTCTAGGGAATGGACTGTATTTGGCATACCACTCGACCACCCTAAGATAAATGTAAAATTTCCCACGACCACTAATTTTCAGGTTGAAAATTTCTCACCAGATTCTATATATACGGCGAATACAGTTCTGAAAAAATGATAAACATCAAGTACTAAAGGTTAAACTTTAATGTGATAAATTCTATTTTTTTTTGCTTTGACATTTCTATTGGAGTGGGTTTTATACAAAAATAACAATAAAAAAAATTTCTAAATTTTGTTAAAAATAACTTTATTCAAATTTCTCACCAGACTTGGGATTTCACGCTAACAGGGTTGCAGGATTTTCCAGACGTGCACTCCACTTTTCAGTTTTTTAATATAAGGAGGAGAAAACAAATCTTGCTTGCATTGCTTAATGTAAATATATGGATGCCCATATATATATATATTGAATAAATGAAGAGAGAAAAATTTGCTTGCCAGCAGTGCACTGGGATTCAATTTACATACAAATATTAATATTTATTTGTTTGTTTGATTGGGGTTTTAAGTCGTACTCCTGGGCTTTTTGACTTATAAACTTATATGACGACGAATTGTCCACATCACACTGTTTCTTGCCAAATTTCAGTGGAATACCAGGAAGAAACCTGGTAAAAACCACCCATGTGAATGCCGGAGGTGAAAAATATGCAGGGGAGATAATCAAGTCTCAGGGGAAATAATCAAGTCTCTTTAGTCTCACAAATATTCAAAACATGGAGACCATTGGTTACCGATGTATTTAACCATACTGTATGAATATTTGTAAGTTGTCTTGACCCTTCCAAAATATTCCCAGTGTAATATAAATTACATCAAGGTGAGTTCTAACTATTCTTATCAGCCAGAAAGTTTCCTTTTCCCCTCTTTTAAATAATAATATTTTCTATGGTGAAGAGATTCTGCATGAAACACAGTTAATAATCCTTCCAATTATGTTCTTGGTCAGGTTTGGTAACGCCAGATGATATCCTTTTAATTTTTACTGAAATATATTAGCAAACTCACTGTTCCTGAATTTTTGTATTTTGGTCCTTTCTTCTTTTTCTTCTTAGGACTTATAACCTGAAACATATATAAACAGCGGTTTTAGTAAACCCAACATAGCCCTGATGGGGTGCTCCTGACATTTCAAACAATGGTACACAACAAGCCATGTTCTAAGGTAGAATGCAAAAACCAGGGAAAGTGATTTGGGTACCAATCAAACTATGGTAAGAATGGAATTTTTTATACAGCGTAAATGGATTGTGTTTTTTTTTTCTCTTTCTTATATACAGTTGAAAGTGATTGATTAATATTAATGTCTTGCTTAAGGTTATTTCAATTATATACAGTGGAATACTGCCGTGGAGTTTGTGTTTGTCTTGTTGGGGTTTAGTGTCATACTAAAGGCTATTTCTCTCACAGGATGGGGTGCCAGCCCAATGGGTGTGGGAAATCACTGTTGACATCACTGGCACCAAACAAATACAAGATAGGACAAAAACGAACATACATAAAAGTAATTCTCATTTTCGTTGTTTGATTTAGGTGTGTTTGTTTGTTTGTTTGGTGTTTAACGTCGTACTCAAGGGTATTTCACTTAAATGTTGACGGGTTGTCCTCTTCACACTGTACACAGCCATATTACGATGGAAAACCGAGAGGAAACCTCGTAAAAACCACCCCTGCGATTGCCAGAGCCACATGTGACTTGCTCATATACCTGATGGTTGACAGGCGGACACGATCCAGTGAACTGTAAATCAAAGCAGGTTCTGTTTTTAGAAAGTGCACTCGCACCACTAAGCCACGGCCGCGGGCTGTTTGATTTAGGGTTCAATATTGTTTCCCCTCATATGATGACAAATTGTCTACTTCGCACTGTTCTTTGCTTGAATATGATGAAGAACCACAAGGAAACCTTGTAGGAACCACCCCTAAAATTGCTGAAGCCACATTGTATAACTAGCTCATATAACTAATGGTTACAGACTGATCCGAACCCGTGAGCTGACCACTAAAGCACGGCGGAGATCAAATTATACAAAGTTCATCTTACCTCATATATATTGTCAGGGCATTTTCCTTTCATCATCTGTCGAACGGATGTGTAGAACTCTCCAATCAAATCATGCCTATAAAAAACAGACCATTTACATGAGTAACAGGAAAAGGAAAACAGAAAATCATGTGTTTTCATGGAAAGTCGTTCTTAAGTGTTCATCGAATCTGCATAAAAGCATTTGACTTAAAACCCAAGTATAAACTATAATAAACACATTTAGGTTTAGTAGACCTGCCTTCTCTAGAATAAATTTATGTGTAATATACGAATATTTTCTTACCATTTTGTGTATTTTTGTGTTACAGCATAGAACAGAGTATTACTGCCTTTTGGCGTAATACAGATAAATTATGTGTATAAAACACTCCATAATAAACCAGATTGACATATCTAGTATAGTTTAGCCTCAATAGGCCCAGTTAATTTATTACACATACCTAGGGGTCAGCAGGCAACTACAGTATGGATGGGTACAGAGGCAGGGCAATAACTAATTTAGTAAAAACGTTAGTTATTCACACTCATCAAAGGGTGAAAAGGATTTTTTTTATTGTGTTGCAAGTTTGTGCGCCTGGAGTCAAAAACAAATTCGCACAGTTTCATGAAACAAACACGCACCCGTACAAATTTATATTGTAAACAAGTAAAACAAATGTTATTTCTGGAGTGGTGCTGCTTTGCTTTGAAAGTTACCTCCCCTTGATAACTTTTAAATTACTGCGCATTGAAAACAGTTAATGACATGTCATAAAGAAGGTTACTTGATGCAATGCTAATACTAATAAACTATGGAGATGCTAAAAAAAAATGTTTTACCAAATGTATGAATGTTTGATTTCTACTAAAAGATTCATTATATTAAGAAACAAATTATAAAGGGGAGGATATTTTCTTTTTTTTGAACTTCAATTAGGTTGGGAATTTATATTGCATTGATTGGTTGATGTTTAATGCTATACTTAAGAATATTTCACTTAATTTACAGTGGTCTATTCCTTAACAGTGAACAGCAACACAACATCAAATTTGATTAACGGATATTAAATATTTCGATTTTCAGACTTTTCAGTTTCTGAAAGTAACGATATCAGCCTTGATTGTTTGTTTGTTTGATTGGTGTTCAACGTCGTACTCAAGGGTATTTCATTTATATGACGACGGACACAAATACGGAACATCACAAACAAATCTGCTTCCCGTTACCCTTTAGCTCTGTGAACACCAGGGCAACAGTAAGCAACCTCTTTTCTCGCCTCTTACCATCGACCCAGGAAGCCGAAGCATGCACCCATGGCATCTCGCCTACATGTATATAGAGGAGATCCACAGCAGGTTTTCAACCGGTAAATAAGACATGGCAGGAGGCTCAGTAAGACAACACGCTAATTGCTGAACCAGAGCCGCTTACCCACACACAATAGTTGGCTCTAAGTTCAATAATGTATAAAGATGTTATGACAGATGACTTACTGGCTGCTGCTATAAACGCTTCATGATGCTTAAAAGTCAACAATGGTTCTGGTAAATTCCTAATGAAAAGAAAATAGTAAGTACATTTTACAGAAACAAAGAACTAAACAGACAACTGCAAAGAGCTACTACCACTTGAAATGGCAGTTATGTTGATATTCCCTGTATTTAAGCACAAAACATAAACTATTAGTGATTATCTAAAATAATTGTAAAATTTTCTGGAAACAACAGATGCTCTGCACAAATTTGCATAGTTAATAAAATATTAAATGTCAACATTGGATCCTTAGGTTACAAAGATGAACAGTCATTTTAATAAATGTAAAAAGATACATTTTTAACAACATCATTGATTGGTGTTTTATGCCAAGCTTAATGGTATTTAACTTATATGAGGGCGGGTCATTCCAATATGTGAAGTAATGTAGGAAACTTTATCTTCCTCCAGTGCTTAGTACAAGTAAAAACAGTACTACTGCTATTTGTCCTCAAACAAACTGCCCTTAACCAGAAGGCACAGGGTATTTGGTGTTGTTTACAAATCTATGTCATTCTTTTGCATTTTCACACCAAAATGAGATTTTTTTTTTTAAATAACATTTTGTTTGTTTGTTTGGTGTTCAATGTCGTACTCAAGGGTATTTCACTTATATTATGACGGATTGTCCACTTTACACTGTACAGAGCCTTATTACGGTGGAGAACCAGGAGGAAACGTAGTAATTTGGTTTTGTAACCAGTTTAATCCAATGATACAACGTAACAAGGGTATTAGGCAAAGCCCCATGAAAAGCCATACCTGAGGTAGCTTTTGATTGCACTAGTGATTGTTTTAGTTTCCCATTCTGTTACATCATCTAATAATACTTTATCTGCTTTCCTCTTATCTGTAAAAAAAAATTTAACATAAAAATACGGTTGCAAAGGGAAAGTTACATTCCCAAAGGCAGTTTGAAATCTGTCAGCTGATTTTCTATTGACATGCCTGACATTTGGTGATGGCTAGGGGATGGGAGGCATTTGATTGATTGATAGATGTTTGTTTGTTTGTTTGATTGGTGTTTAACATTGTACTCAAGGGTATTTCACCTATATGACGACGGACACAAATACAGAACATCACAAACAAAATTGCTTCCCGCCACCCTTTAGCTCTGCAACACCAGGGCAACAGAAAGCAACCTCTTTTCTCGCCTCCTACGGTCGACCGAGGAAGCCGAGGGAGTATTCTGCAGGGAGCCCACCCACTCCCTCACAGGGCCCCCAATGGGCGAGGGAAACCACCCTCAACACCACTGGCAATCTGCAGACATAAAAGATGTTCGGTTTAAGAAGTTATAGGTTGAAGAACTTACAGGAGCTGTGCTTGAACTGACAAAACTGTCCTGAAAATCACTCTCATCTTGCTCATCTCCGGGCAGTGGTAAGAATCTTCTCTTACATAGCTGAATCAGAAAACAATTATGACAGTCAATTTTTTTTTTATAACAAAGTAGTTTTTTTCTCATTAAAGTTGGCTGAAAATAATTCAAATTATAAAACTTTTTAAACTGACATCATATGGCACGACAAACTCATATTTTCATTATCGTTGTGTGGATAACTGCAAAAGCTTGTTTCCCATATTGTGTATTATAATATATAGTAACCATTGACAAAGGACGTATAGGCTCCCGAGAGCGCTGGCTAGATACAAGTGTCTGTGCCCATAATCCTAGTCAAATCAACTTTTCATCCTTTTGTTTAAGAACTATTTTTATGGTCAAAGGACTGGAAAAAAAAATTATGGTGTTTATCACCATTTTGGTGCAATGTGCAATGCCGGCCATATTTGTTGTGAAATCTAGTGAAATACAACCACATACATGTATGTGGTATTAACAGAACAAGCGAAGTTTGAAGTGATGAATTTGAGTGATGGCCATTTTTGTTTGCGAAATTAAATGAAATGCAATCCATCAGTTTCTTGACTGGAGGAAACTATTTTCAAAGTTTTAAGTATATTAACACGTTGACTACGAGTTGTCTCGTACTAGGTGGGGTGCCATTTTGCCAACTACGAGTATACTCGTAGGTCATCATCTAATGCAACAAACTGAATTATTATCCCGTCGTGACACAAAAACTCTTAGTGCTTCCGCCTGGTTTGGATGAACCTATAAAATGAAATTGTAAAGACAATACACCATATATTCAATGTGGAATCAATGGAAATATATTGCAATGATATCTAATGGATTTTGCCATACATTAGTATTCCGTACTACAATAACGATCTTTGAAAATATCTGTCAGCTGTCTAACTGTTGATTCTAACAAAGTGTAAGCCGTACTTGTTACAGTATGCTTCCTCTCCTCTCCTGATTGGTGTTTAACGTCGTACTCAAGGGTATTTCACTTATATGACGACGGACACAAATACAGAACATCACAAACA
>JARFOD010020333.1:0-11005 GCA_031763545.1 Mopalia muscosa
GTGAAAATTGAAGAGCAGTATTTCGCCAATAACTTTAAGAAAAGAGGATTGTCAGATACCTGTCTGAAGGTTAATTAGGACGCTTTTAAATCAGTCACGTGACTTTCTTAAGCGTTCGAAAACCGGTGATCGGAGTATATATTTTATGCTATTGGTTTTTTTACAGTCAATTGTCTGGAGTAAAATATTAACTCGTACAAAAAAGACATCCCTATTTGTTATGATTGGCTGCAGGTTGTGTATGTTTTCGTTTGTAAAAAGTTCAAAGCCGTTTTAAAGGTCACTTGACTTTAATCCTTAATAATTTGCGATTTAGATAGTTGCGGGAATCTCCGGACACAGCCCTTACAAAACCCTCACTTCGATGGGGTTTGTTTGATGATTCTGTATATATGTGACAGACGGAGCTTACTGGTGCTCTGTTGCTCTCAGAGCTAAAGGGCAACTCGAAGAATATCTCTCTGTGAAGGGTTTGTTATAATACATCTTGTTATTGAACTGGTTTGTTGTCAGTCTTTATTTACCTCAACCTTTCGGTTGGTTTCCTCCTTCATCTGAGTGAAACAAGCTTCATTACGGCGCTAAACCCCAACCAAACAAACAAATAGAGCTAATCGGTAACATGAAGCCAATCTGTTTCGTGGAGGGTTTTGTTTTTAAATACTTCTTTTGCTTTAACTAGGGCCTTCGAGCAGAAGATTGCATTCCCCTCACCCATTGGATTGGCACGCCATCGTATAAGTGAAATAAACTTCATTACGACGCTAAACCCCAATCAAACAAACACGAGAAGAATAGGCTGTCGGTGCAGTACGGGCAACATGAGCTGATCTCTCGGGATCATCAATGCGGTACGTCTCGTGATCGTCATATGTTGTCTTTGTTTGCTGTCGGTGTTTGACAGCTTATCCGCCTTCCGGCCAAGGTAAAACTGCTGTATTTACATGACACCTGAGGAACATTAATTTTCGAAAATAAAAAAGAAATCCCGTTTTAAGTTGTTGTACTGTTAATTACTGTTTGAGTACAGCGGTTACATGTAAAAGAAAATTACGTTGAGCACGGTGTTGGGCACAAAATCTATTATTTATGTATCAATAAATCTAAGAGATTAGTTTAAATGCACTTTTCGGTTTTGGTTTTGAATTTCATAATCAGCATGCAACTACAAATTGAAGAAAAAAACATTTAGTGAAACTGAATTAAGGTAATATTTTCTAACAAAGTTACTTAATTGCATTAAAAATAAAACCAAAAAGGCTTATTTCTCAGTCATTTGTCCGCCATAGAAACAGGGATGTATATAGTGTGTCTAATAACAGAATCAGTGTGCATTGTAATCGGAATTTGTGTAATGAAGGACAAAAAATTGTTATTACCGTAACAAAGAAATAGTTGTGTAAACAAATTAAATCTAATTAAATACAAGCATTTACATAAAAAGTAGTTCTACCGTTTTTGTCAAAAAGCAGAAATAAAACTCTTGTGAACGTAAATTGGCTATTATTGGATTTAATTAAACAATTTATTGACAATTGTTTGTAAATAATCTTTTTAAATTTCGTGTAAATCTGGTCTCTTCTGGAAAGTGCTCTTTGAAGTGGTTGCTGTTGTTCTGGGTGTTTTATTTATTTCATTGTTTATTTATTTATTTGTCTGTTTGATTATTTGTTTCTTGCATTCTTTCTTTAATTTCTTTCCTTGTTTGTTTGTTTGTTTGTTTGTTTGTTTATTTATTTATTCGTTCGTCGTTCGTTCGTTCGCATGCTCGCTCAGTAACTAACTAACTCACTCACTCGATTGATTGATTGATTGACTGATTGATGTTTTTAGCAGTGCTCAAGGGTTTTTCACTTATATGACTGCGGAGTATTCCAACAATAGGTGCACGCGTTGAGTCTACAATTCTGTTCGACTAGTACATTCGTGAAGTTTCGTTAAGTATGTAAAGTACGAAAGTTTTCCCTGTTAAATCGATCACGTGTTCAGTAAACAAAAATTGAACAAAAATTTTGGACGACGACTTCACCGTATATCTTCACGAAAATGTCCAGTCGAATGCGACTTCGTGAGCGACATTAACACGTGACAACCATCAAATATGAAGTGTTTGGTAATGTTAGACGGTCAATCTTCCTCCATTGCATTGCTGCTCTCCAAACAAACATTCCTTAGCCAGAGGACTCTAAAAAACTAAAGCCTATACTACATATCCACGAAGTATTGAAGCAAAGAAAGAAGATAGTCCAATTACAATTGTAAACAAACGAATGGATCGATTGTCAGAATGGTGTTAAACCCTATTGTAAGATGAAGTCATCGTAGAAACAGATGAGATAAATTGGAAGGGCAAATTTAACACGACATTTCGGTGATGAGTTTTTCAGTAGACAAGATGAACATTGAACAGCCATGAACAATGGTTTTCGCACCACTACCATAGGCGTTACACATATAGGCCTACGACAGTGGAAACCAGTAGTGGTGGATTTGTGTGAGTGCCAAGATTAAAGATTCAAAGGAAAACAATTCAATAGGTTATTATTTCAAACATTGTTCAGTGGTTGAATTCGGATCGTTTTGGTTTGATTACTGCTTAACGTGCTTAAAGTTATTTCTCTCATATAACGGCGTGCAACCTTCGCCGTAGCTGAAAACAATCAAGACAAGCCAGGACAATGACATGACATAAAGTCGTCACAAACAGATCGGTTTCATATTACCCACTAGGTCTGAGGACACCAGAATTCACCCATGCAAAAGACAACTGATTCCTCACCAAGAATCACAACTGATTCCTCACCAAGAATCACAACTGATTCCTCACCAAGAATCACAACTGATTCCTCACCAAGAATCCCAACTGATTCCTCACCAAGAATGTCATTAACATGTGAACTAAGCAGGAAGGAAAAAGAATAGCTGATTTTTTTGTATTGTTTGTTTGTTTGTTCGTTTGTTTATTTATTTATTTGTTTGCTTGTTTGTTTGTTTGTTTGTTTGTTTGTTTATTTTTTGTTTGTTCGTTCGTTGGTCTGTTGATGTTTGTTCGTTTCTTTGTTTGTTTATTTGTTTGTTTGTTTGTTTTTCTTTCGTTCGTTCGGTTGTTCGTTTGTTCGTTTGTTTGTTTGTTCGTGTGTGTGTTTGTTTGTGTGTTTGTTTGATTGATATTTTCTTTTAAGGGGAGGGGACTTGTCAATTTTTTAATGTTTTTAAATAAAGTAATTATTCAGTTCAATAATTCACAATAAATTCATACGAATACGAATTAAAATATGGCCTAACAAGGATACTTATTAAGAACGTAGAATATACTAGATAGATAAGAATGACAATAAACAAAACAATTAAGAGTCAGAAAAAAAGGCTGGTCAAACAAAATTGTTAAAATGCTATCCTTTGTACAAAGTTTAAACGTTGGTTTCTATTGTCCCGCTACTCACGTGCTGTTTTGTTGGAACATTTGTGTAACAATAGATGGTAATGGGGGACAATTTACTTCAATTGCTTTCAATGTTTTAATGAATTAGGTCAGGTTTTAACGACATAATTAATGCGATTCTTGATTTTGTCAAGTCGACCAAAGCCGTTATTAAAATTATATTGACGATGCCATTTTGTGGCTTTTGAAGTTGGACATGGCATTTTAATTGGTCAATACGCTAGAAGACGACAAAATTGTGCCCATAAACACATCGGTTTAATTTTAGAGCCTCTTCATCACGAATCTGTCTCTGTTGAGACAGCCTATAAGCGCAACTTCTTAGTCATACTGACATACTCAACAAAAAACTGTCTTGTTTTTCTAACTTTAAATTTGCATGACCGCTTCTATCAATAAAAGGCATCACGTGACAAACTCCCACGGGATATAAAATCGATGCTCAGCCGTTTTGCGCATGCATTGTTTCTTTACCTCTTTTCCAGAAGAGCGCCATATAGCCAAGCGCTCAGGTTTCCTCGTCTAAAAAATCGTAAGTAATAGATTAATTTCACAACATTTATGTAGATTTTTTTTCAAAGTTAAATAATCAAAATCTACAGCTTTTTACAATTGTGTAAACTTATTATAACCGAACTGTGGTTATAGAATATCCAATTTCTTTTTCTGAATTGAATAGTAACTTAATAATATTTGAAATCACATTTTCTGCAAAACAAATCCGTTGTTTTAATTGCATGTATTTCATTGAACTGAATGACAAAATTAACATTAATTTATTAAGTCTGATCAGTTTGTAAGATTTGTTTTGCTAGGAAACGGTAAATAGTGCGAAAGTAATACCGACACACACCTCGATACCTATCAGGTTTTATAATTGTAAAGGGTTTATTTAATTATTCATCGAAGATGAACAGTGTTCGTCTAGTGAAATCACTGCGTTTACCTTATACGCTGTGTGCAGGATAAGGTTCACCGTATCGGAAAATGGACAAAATATCTGATCGATTCAGTTTATTTCCAGTCACTCAATTGTCTCTCAGCTAACGATTGCGTATAGGTGGAATGGAGAGAGAGAACAAAAAACGCTCGGTGTAGCGATTTGTTTCGCACGTTCCAACATTCTTCAACGACGTATGGTTATTACGGACTGCTCGCTCCAAAACACTATCACTCGCTGCATGGTGTTGTTTTCCTCTACTGCACAATTGCACTTTGCCAATTAATGTATTTCTTGACCCCTTAGGCTCAAAATGAAGCAATTTTTTATCGCTTAAATTGAAAGATAGATATTCAAACTATATAATTTATTATTAATCGAAGAACAGGCCACACTGTTATTCGAGTCTGTTATTCAGACAGCGCTGAAGTCCATGCCTACAAAGATTGGAGGTTCCACGTCCGCTATTAACCGAATTACAGCCCAGTCTGTTATACATGAAAATAATGACTGCTCCCTGTCGAATATAGAACTACAGACTACGAACTACAGACCAACTTATCTCACGTTATTTTCTGGCACTTCATTTTTAAGCAGACTACATTTTCCAAAACGTATTTCTAGAAACTTTCTCGTTTGAGAAACTTCAAATTTGTACCACTGTAATGAGCACAATGCGATCTATTAAATGGTGCCTCATTTTTTAAGTTCGACTTTCATTTTTTTTTTTTTTAAATAATTTCTGAAAGTTGTATTTTACATTTTTATAAGACTTTCCAAGGTGGGATAGACAAAATAATCCACTGGAATCGTTCAAATCAAATTGTTTTAAAAACAAGACACCGTTTACTAGCTCAAGGACTATTGAAATCCGTCTATTAACGAGTTTTATCGGTATTGTACTAAACGATGAAAAATGTAGTCTATGTTTTCTGTTGAAATTTACTCATTTTTAAACGTAAGAATTTGATTTTCACCACATTCACTTATATGTGATCCTAAGAATTTAAGCTTTCCAAAAATATTCATATATATATATCTATATTCTTCTTCATAAGAGACTAAATACAACGGGTGTTCCGAATATAGACCAAGGGGCCCAGCAAGATCTTACGGTTGCGATATGTATTTTTTTTTTTTTTTTTTTTAAATACGCACAATGTTTATCTCACTGGAACGGTTGTCGGTATGTTAAAATTTCGACAAAAGATAGAACGATTTGGTCTTTATTTAAGAACGAAACTGAGCAGGTTTTTCAAATATTTTTTTTTTTCAAGAATTTGATGAAGCACGGTGATGTACCGCGTGCATCATGGGGAACAGTCAGTTCAGTCTTCAGCATACCTTAAAATTAGAGACATACAGACGATCAAAGGGGAGTTGCTCGAAGCACTATTAAATTTAATCCTCTATAAGATCACGTCACGTTAGTTTGAATGTCTGTCCATAACCCGGTATAACTGAATTAATCGGGTATTTTCCGATAACATTTTAGGAATTAATCTGGTCTTAGCGACTAGTAATCTTGAGAGCAACTGACCCCAGTACTGTACATAATGTCCAACACTGCATGTATTCCATATGAATTTTTACTTTCAACTCAAATGGAATTTGTTGTGTACCTATTCAGTATATTGGTGTGTGTGTTGGTGCGGGTGGGTGTGTTAGCAGACATCGGACTACTGCTCCGCCTACAAAGTGGCGCTTACCTGTTGAAATGAATCCCTATCGACATCATGTAAATAAATCATGGTTCCGTCCATTTCGGAGGTAGTATTTATGAGATAACCTATCATGTTTCCACTTTATATATGTAGGGCAGAGTGAGAATTTTACAACCACCTGTGGCCATAAAAGAAAATACCCTTAAGTAAGACGTTAAATCCCAAATAAACAAACAATCCGACGGTCTTCTGTCCACTAAATACTTAGTCCCCTCCATTGTCTCAAACAATGCAAAACGATGTCTCCACTATTGGTATTGAGTTAATCACACGATGTGGTTCGGAAATCGCGGGGTGGTTTTTTTAATAAAAGATTATATTTTAAAAATAGTAAGACATTCGTATATATTATTTGAAATTATTAAGATATTAATATACAGAGATATGAAGCAAGACCTTACCTAGGACCAATCCACATAAAATCAGGTACTCGTTATTGTTCTCAGTCGTCTGCTTCTGTAAAGCGTTCGGAAAATTTGTGAGCTTGACAGTTGTCAATGCGCATGTGTATTAGATAGCTCATGATAGCCTCCCCCTTCACAATTTGTTAGGTCTGCAATACATATAAATATTTCACATATACGGATATCCAATGTCAGTTAGGCGGAAAAAGAAGTATAATAGAATCCATTCACGCTACCAATGACTTGGTCAAAAACAAAAATAAAATATGGAAATTAACTATTTGCACGATTTACGCAGCTTTTGCAGTCTTAAAAACATAATCGAAATACTAATTTATCTGAATTGTAAATGAAATTTGACAAGCATTAACATCTCTTTGACGGATTTACATGGTTGAAAAGGGAGTGAATGAAAAACTGCCATAGCAGTTTGAGACGTTAAGAGAGTCTCGATCGCCTTCTCTTCCATCAATCGGTTACTTTTTTTAACTGAAGGTTTTCTAGCCCAACATTAGACCCAAATGACCTTTTGTATGAGTTATAATTATACTTTCTACGGAATAAAGATAGTTGTTTATATGTACTTAAGTCTTTTTATTTCTTAAAGCAGCTGTAAACTGGTAATATTAAAGAGTGAAATGAAGTAATTTTCGTTCAAAGCCACTGTCATCTTCGCTTGCAAACAGGTATAACATCTCGCCATTTCTCACGCTTCGCTAGAGAGTTCGTGATTCCATCGTCAATTCAAGGTTAAAGCTTGCTTTCCAGATTTTTCATACTATTTTATTTCTAGATTAACTCAAGACAATGTTTTTTCATTTCATGTAGTTGCGATTTGATTTATCGTTTTGTAATAACTCGATAAATTGAAAAAAAGCTTTTTCCAGGGCCTGTGATATTCCATAAATGCTTATAAAAAATAATCATTAATATATTTTTTGTTTCAGTTGAGATGGCTTCCAAACTAGTGCTGGGAATGATCTTGATGGCCGCCATGTTGGTTTTCGCAACAGCTTGTATCCTTTCTCGTCAAAACTTAGTTCAATTCCACTTTGTCGATATGATGCCATCATTTTCTATCAGCCATGGCCACATTGGTCATGTAAATAGTCTTAAACAAACAACTACAAAAACGGTTTTTAAAAGGGATTTTTTTAAATTATGCCATAAAGAAAGTTGAAATCCATTAGTTGCACTAATAATCTCATCGTAGTACACAAGTAGTGCGACTCAGATTACCATTGTTTAGATGTGTCTTCTAACTCACCGTCTCAACGAAACAGACAATAACTGTTTCGAACAAATATGGAATCGTTTTGATTGAATATTTTATAGCTTTTTTTATATCGTTGTCTTGGATGTGGCCCAATTCTCGAGAATAGGTAAGTCATGACGTAGACTCTGTTCTAGACCTTGTCACGCCTTGGCCATAGGCCTGTCATTTGATAAAAACTGGAAGCCGTTTTATCTCCATGTCTTACGTACAGCCTCGTCTGCATTGAAAAGCTAAATGGTACTTGATTGAAAAATTTTGCAATTTCTCTTGTGAAACAAGAAGGAGTTATCGTTCCTAGTTAAAAAATAATCGATTATTGGCAGCAGCCTGTTACTACAGTGTCTTATTTCCCTCTCTTATAGTTACGAACATTGAAATACAGTAAACTTCAAATTATATATAGATTCCAGAAATAAGCGTTTTATTACAAGAACAGACGCCAAACGACTGACTGACAAGCAAAATATATTGGTAGAACGGACACAAATTAAACCACACACATTAGAGAACAGACATGACCAAGTTAAGGGGACCCTATTGCCAAATTTCCAAAGCAACTTGTAAAGTTCTGTATTTACAGAGAAGAGTGTGATTCTGTGGGTCAATTTTGGCGTCATTGTGATACCCTTGTTTATGTGTGCATTGAAACTAACATAATAATACACTTAGCATTTGTCCTGAGGCTTGGTTTAGTCATAGTCGTATCGGCCCACAAATCCTAAATCCTATGTTATTTGTCATCAAAGTTAGTCAACAATTCTGCAGTTGTTTTCTGGCAGGTGTAATGCAGTAATTGGGCTTGACTTACTTAACGTTAGACAACCTAATCAATTTATGTAGGTCTCACTTGATGTTAAGGTCTAACTAAACGTTTGAAAGTTTAACTTAATCTTAGAAGGTCTTACTTAATCTTAGCCGGTCTTACTTAATGTTAGAAGATCTTACTTAATGTTAGAAAGTCTAACTTAATGTTAGAAAGTCTTACTTAATATTAGAAGATCTTACTCAATGTTAGAAAGTCTTACTCAATGTTAGAAAGTCTAACTTAATGTTAGAAGATCTTACTTAATGTTACAAAATCTTACTTAATGTTAGAAAGTCTTACTCAATGTTAGAAGATCTTACTCAATGTTAGAAAGTCTAACTTAATGTTAGAAAGTCTAACTTAATGTTAGAAAGTCTAACTTAATGTTAGAAGGTCTTACTTTATGTTAGAAAGTCTAACTTAATGTTAGAAGGTCTAACTTAATGTTAGAAGATCTAATAAATGTTAGAGCCTGAAAAAAGTTTAGATTTAACACTTATATTCCAAAGTTATTGTAAAGACAAATGATTTGAATCCTTAACCAGGCTTTAGGGGAGTGCGGAGAATGGGCTAACCCTGGAGTCTGTTGCCGACACTGCCTGCCGGGAGGATACATTGACGAGAATTCGGATTACTGCGAATATAACTGGAAAGTCTGCTGTAACCCTCACCTTTGTAACGACGACGGAGGGATAGATTACTAGCGAAGACAGACGAACCATTGCGGAGTTAGCCGGTCTAACCCGAAGTAGTTCATGGCGCTTAGAACTTTTAAAATATGCTAATGAAATGTATATTTAAAAACTTTCAGCCATACTGTTCATTTTCTATTTTATATTTTACTCTAATCTTATCAATATTGTGACAATACGCATGCGCAATGAAATGGATGCAAATTTATTCATCATTTATCTGGGACAGAAGAAATTACATCAAATAAATAAAAAATAAACGTATAGATTGCAATATTGTGTTTTGTGGATATATTTATATACTTATTTGAAATATTTCATTTATCTTTCAAAAACATTATCAATAAATTAACTCGGTCTCTTTTGTCACAAATGTTGATAAAGTGATTGTAAAGCGTTATAAAAATAACTTTAGCTCAGATGGATGTACACAGTAATACACAATCAATGTGAAGACAATGCGTAATCGGCCGGAGTCGTCAAAAGGAGATTGTTTCAATTTAAATCTCTGCTCGCAAGAATTAGGTAACGCTTTCCACGACTCCAGCCAATCTGGATGAAGATTTTGGCGACCAATTGTTGGTGATATTAGGAGCCATTATGTTACACAGAAATAAACATATATGAACTTGTTTAAATTCGAATGACACATTAAAGTATTTCCCGTGTCCTATTACAGATAAAACGAGAAACAAGGGGACTTAAACTTTTCCACCGTAACTACAGCGATTCTTTCAAATCTACTGAATTAATTTAAAATGAACGGCAGAATTCAAGACGGCTGAATATATACCGGGAAATGTACATCTAATATTAACAATCTGGTCTAAGAGTCCGAATGGACATATTTCATGTTGCGAATGACATCTGAAAGTTTTCCCCATTTACTATATTACCATTTACCTATTAGAGTAAGAATGAAGGAAGTCGGGTTCGTTTGGGGTCTAAATCACACTGAATCTGTATCAGTATCGTAGCGATTAGCACGGCGTCGTTACTTCACTATACGTCCAAAACATCATCTATTCTGGTTCAAATAAGACATATTATCTCGTCGGAACGCGTTATATAAGTCATAAGCACTACTTGTTAAGAGATGGAAACGCATTATTTTAAAGCGAATCTTTATTTTTTATTATATTTTTACCATGTCCCTTTGACAGCTCTAAAGAATCGAGATATTTACTATACGTGTGATTGCCTTGATACCAGCCTTGAAACGATGTTCAATCAAGAAATACCATTTATGATTGGCATTGACAATACATCCATACACAATACTAAATCAGGATACTCTACGTGTGATTGAAACTCAGACGGCGTCACCAATGGTCAATCAAGATATAGCAGGATTGATTGAAACTCACTAGACGGCGTCACTGATGGTAAATCAAGATATAGCAGGTATGATGGACACTCACTACACGGTGTCACCAATGGTCAATCAAGATATAGCAGGATTGATTGAAACTCACTAGACGGCGTCACCGATGGTCAATCAAGATATAACAGGTATGAGGGACACTCACTAGACGGCGTCACCAATGGTCAATCAAGATATAGCAGGATTGATTGAAACTCACTAGACGGCGTCACCGATGGTCAATCAAGATATAACAGGTATGAGGGACACTCACTAGACGGCGTCACCAATGGTCAATCAAGATATAGCAGGATTGATTGAAACTCACTAGACGGCGTCACCGATGGTCAATCAAGATA